>JBAIZL010000005.1:95887629-95900129 GCA_036971475.1 Prosapia bicincta
TTCCGTCGCAGTAATACGGCTTGACGCAAGCCATCGAAAACAGTTGTCGAGAGGTCTATACAATAACTATACAATATGCTACCGTTCCGTCGCAGTAATACGGCTTGACGCAAGCCATCGAAAACAGTTGTCGAGAGGTCTATACAATATGCTACCGTTCCGTCGCAGTAATACGGCTTGACGCAAGCCATCGAAAACAGTTGTCGAGAGGTCTATACAATATGCTACCGTTCCGTCGCAGTAATACGGCTTGACGCAAGCCATCGAAAACAGTTGTCGAGATGTCTATACAATATGCTACCGTTCCGTCGCAGTAATACGGCTTGACGCAAGCCATCGAAAACAGTTGTCGAGAGGTCTATACAATAACTATACAATATGCTACCGTTCCGTCGCAGTAATACGGCTTGACGCAAGCCATCGAAAACAGTTGTCGAGAGGTCTATACAATATGCTACCGTTCCGTCGCAGTAATACGGCTTGACGCAAGCCATCGAAAACAGTTGTCGAGAGGTCTATACAATATGCTACCGTTCCGTCGCAGTAATACGGCTTGACGCAAGCCATCGAAAACAGTTGTCGAGATGTCTATACAATATGCTACCGTTCCGTCGCAGTAATACGGCTTGACGCAAGCCATCGAAAACAGTTGTCGAGAGGTCTATACAATATGCTACTGTTCCGTCGCAGTAATACGGCTTGACGCAAGCCATCGAAAACAGTTGTCGAGAGGTCTATACAATATGCTACCGTTCCGTCGCAGTAATACGGCTTGACGCAAGCCATCGAAAACAGTTGTCGAGAGGTCTATACAATATGCTACCGTTCCGTCGCAGTAATACGGCTTGACGCAAGCCATCGAAAACAGTTGTCGAGATGGCTATGCAATAACTATACAATATGCTACCGTTCCGTCACAGTAATACGGCTTGACGCAAGCCATCGAAAACAGTTGTCGAGATGGCTATGCAATAACTATACAATATGCTACCGTTCCGTCGCAGTAATACGGCTTGACGCAAGCCATCGAAAACAGTTGTCGAGATGTCTATACAATATGCTACCGTTCCGTCGCAGTAATACGGCTTGACGCAAGCCATCGAAAACAGTTGTCGAGAGGTCTATACAATATGCTACCGTTCCGTCGCAGTAATACGGCTTGACGCAAGCCATCGAAAACAGTTGTCGAGATGTCTATACAATATGCTACCGTTCCGTCGCAGTAATACGGCTTGACGCAAGCCATCGAAAACAGTTGTCGAGAGGTCTATACAATATGCTACTGTTCCGTCGCAGTAATACGGCTTGACGCAAGCCATCGAAAACAGTTGTCGAGAGGTCTATACAATATGCTACCGTTCCGTCGCAGTAATACGGCTTGACGCAAGCCATCGAAAACAGTTGTCGAGAGGTCTATACAATATGCTACCGTTCCGTCGCAGTAATACGGCTTGACGCAAGCCATCGAAAACAGTTGTCGAGAGGTCTATACAATATGCTACCGTTCCGTCGCAGTAATACGGCTTGACGCAAGCCATCGAAAACAGTTGTCGAGATGGCTATACAATAACCATACAATATGCTACCGTTCCGTCGCAGTAATACGGCTTGACGCAAGCCATCGAAACCAGTTGTCGAGATGGCTATGCAATAACTATACAATATGCTACCGTTCCGTCGCAGTAATACGGCTTGACGCAAGCCATCGAAAACAGTTGTCGAGATGGCTATACAATAACCATACAATATGCTACCGTTCCGTCGCAGTAATACGGCTTGACGCAAGCCATCGAAACCAGTTGTCGAGATGGCTATGCAATAACTATAGAATATGCTACCGTTTCGTCGCAGTAATACGGCTTGACGCAAGCCATCGAAAACAGTTGTCGAGATGGCTATGCAATAACTATAGAATATGCTACCGTTCCGTCGCAGTAATACGGCTTGACGCAAGCCATCGAAAACAGTTGTCGAGATGGCTATGCAATAACTATACAATATGCTACTGTTCCGTTGCAGTAATACGGCTTGACGCAAGCCATCGAAAACAGTTGTCGAGATGGCTATGCAATAACTATACAATATGCTACTGTTCCGTTGCAGTAATACGGCTTGACGCAAGCCATCGAAAACAGTTGTCGAGATGGCTATGCAATAACTATACAATATGCTACTGTTCCGTTGCAGTAATACGGCTTGACGCAAGCCATCGAAAACAGTTGTCGAGATGGCTATGCAATAACTATACAATATGCTACCGTTCCGTTGCAGTAATACGGCTTGACGCAAGCCATCGAAAACAGTTGTCGAGATGGCTATACAATAACTCTACAATATGCTACTGTTCCGTTGCAGTAATACGGCTTGACGCAAGCCATCGAAAACTGTTGTCGAGATGGCTATGCAATAACTATACAATATGCTACTGTTCCGTTGCAGTAATACGGCTTGACGCAAGCCATCGAAAACAGTTGTCGAGATGGCTATGCAATAACTATACAATATGCTACTGTTCCGTTGCAGTAATACGGCTTGACGCAAGCCATCGAAAACAGTTGTCGAGATGGCTATACAATAACTCTACAATATGCTACTGTTCCGTTGCAGTAATACGGCTTGACGCAAGCCATCGAAAACTGTTGTCGAGATGGCTATGCAATAACTATACAATATGCTACTGTTCCGTTGCAGTAATACGGCTTGACGCAAGCCATCGAAAACAGTTGTCGAGATGGCTATACAATAACTATACAATATGCTACTGTTCCGTTGCAGTAATACGGCTTGACGCAAGCCATCGAAAACAGTTGTCGAGATGGCTATGCAATAACTATACAATATGCTACTTTTCCGTTGCAGTAATACGGCTTGACGCAAGCCATCGAAAACAGTTGTCGAGATGGCTATGCAATAACTATACAATATGCTACTGTTCCGTTGCAGTAATACGGCTTGACGCAAGCCATCGAAAACAGTTGTCGAGATGGCTATGCAATAACTATACAATATGCTACTGTTCCGTTGCAGTAATACGGCTTGATGTAAGCCATCGAAAACAGTTGTCGAGATGGCTATACAATAACTATGCAATATGCTACCATTCCGTCGCAGTAATACGGCTTGACCCCAAGCCATCGAAAACTGTTGTCGAGATGGTTATACAATAACTATACAATATGCTACCATTCCGTTGCAGTAATACGGCTTGACGCAAGCCATCGAAAACAGTTGTCGAGATGGCTATGCAATAACTATACAATATGCTACTGTTCCGTTGCAGTAATACGGCTTGACGCAAGCCATCGAAAACAGTTGTCGAGATGGCTATGCAATAACTATACAATATGCTACTGTTCCTTTGCAGTAATACGGCTTGACGCAAGCCATCGAAAACAGTTGTCGAGATGGCTATGCAATAACTATACAATATGCTACTGTTCCGTTGCAGTAATACGGCTTGACGCAAGCCATCGAAAACAGTTGTCGAGATGGCTATGCAATAACTATACAATATGCTACTGTTCCGTTGCAGTAATACGGCTTGACGCAAGCCATCGAAAACAGTTGTCGAGATGGCTATGCAATAACTATACAATATGCTACTGTTCCGTTGCAGTAATACGGCTTGACGCAAGCCATCGAAAACAGTTGTCGAGAGGGCTATGCAATAACTATACAATATGCTACTGTTCCGTTGCAGTAATACGGCTTGACGCAAGCCATCGAAAACAGTTGTCGAGATGGCTATGCAATAACTATACAATATGCTACTGTTCCGTTGCAGTAATACGGCTTGACGCAAGCCATCGAAAACAGTTGTCGAGATGGCTATGCAATAACTATACAATATGCTACTGTTCCGTTGCAGTAATACGGCTTGACGCAAGCCATCGAAAACAGTTGTCGAGATGGCTATGCAATAACTATACAATATGCTACTGTTCCGTCGCAGTAATACGGCTTGACGCAAGCCATCGAAAACAGTTGTCGAGATGGCTATACAATAACTATACAATATGCTACCATTCCGTTGCAGTAATACGGCTTGACGCAAGCCATCGAAAACAGTTGTCGAGATGGCTATGCAATAACTATACAATATGCTACCGTTCCGTTGCAGAAATACGGCTTGACGCAAGCCATCGAAAACAGTTGTCGAGATGGCTATGCAATAACTATACAATATGCTACCGTTCCGTTGCAGTAATACGGCTTGACGCAAGCCATCTAAAACAGTTGTCGAGATGGAACTACAATAACCATACAAGCCGCTAAAAACCTCGCCACTGCTAATAAAGTTAAAGGTTTTACGAAAAGCTGTTGACAAATGTACTAAACGACAACATGAGTTGAAATTCTAACAACTTGTCAATAATTGAATCCACTGAAACATTATTGAAATGCCTCTGATTGTAATAAGAATTTGACACCGACAAAACAACGGCTGAACATTATGCTGTGGCAGCACGCTCACAGCCAGCGGCAAAACTGCTACGTGTGTTCCACATCCATCCACATCATCAATCTAATTGATATATTAAAATAGGCTTGTTTTAAAATTTGCCTACAGGAGTAAAGCGATGCTTCAACAGAGCAATAGCAAACTCTAAACACAGCCGGAACTAATCGATAGTGTAACTAAGTGGTTAACCCCTATCGTTTACATAGCTGCCATATTATAACACGACCCGTCTAATTAGATAGTAATTGCGTCATTGGGTTCAATGGTTTCGCTTTGTGTACAAATGAAATATACACTCGACATTGGTCTTGGTAGTTAATTCTAAATTATTTACGATTAATAAGATTGTTTTTAAGTTAGTATTCCGATTGTTATACGAGAGAAAAAGGTTTACGTAAATACATCATCAAAATTATCAGAGTCATAGGTTGAGAGAATATTATATTCAACTATCCGCGAAATAGTAACATAGAAAAAGATGAACAATGGTAAAAGCGTAAGTTTAGTTTTTAAGTAGAATAATGCATGTTTATACCGTTCAATTATGAAACGAACAGATCGAAATGGTTTACTTAAATTTAAACTCCATTCAACAACCACATTCATCCTTATAATCAGTAACAATATTCATACCCACAGTCAGAACCTACATTCATACCTATAGTCAGAGCCTACATTCATGCCTATAGTCAGAGCCTACATTCATACCCATAGTCAGAACCTACATTCATACCTATAGTCAGAACCTATATTCATAACCATAGTCAGAACCTACATTCATACCTATAGTCAGAGCCTACATTCATACCTATAGTCAGAGCCTACATTCATGCCTATAGTCAGAGCCTACATTCCTACCTATAGTCAGAGCCTACATTCATACCCATAGTCAGAGCCTACATTCATACCCACAGTCAGAACCTACATTCATACCTATAGTCAGAGCCTACATTCATGCCTATAGTCAGAGCCTACATTCCTACCTATAGTCAGAGCCTACATTCATACCCATAGTCAGAGCCTACATTCATACCCATAGTCAGAGCCTACATTCATGCCTATAGTCAGAGCCTACATTCATACCCATAGTCAGAGCCTACATTCATGCCTATAGTCAGAGCCTACATTCATACCTATAGTCAAAGCCTACATTCATGCCTATAGTCAGACCCTACATTCATGCCTATAGTCAGAGCCTACATTCAGGCATATAGTCAGAGCCTACATTCATGCCTATAGTCAGAGCCTGCATTCATACCCATAGTCAGAGCCTACATTCATACCCATAGTCAGAGCCTACATTCATACCCATAGTCAGAGCCTAAATTCATACCTATAGTCAGAGCCTACATTCATGCCTATAGTCAGAGCCTACATTCATGCCTATAGTCAGAGCCTACATTCATGCATATAGTCAGAGCCTGCATTCATACCCATAGTCAGAGCCTACATTCATACCCATAGTCAGAGCCTACATTCATGTCTATAGTCAGAGCCTACATTATACCCATAGTCAGAGCCTACATTCATGCCTATAGTCAGAGCCTACATTCATACCCATAGTCAGAGCCTACATTCATGCCTATAGTCAGAGCCTACATTCATGCCTATAGTCATAGCCTACATTCATACCCACAGTCAGAGCATACATTCATACCCATAGTCAGAGCCTACATTCATGCCTACAGTCAGAGCCTACATTCATACCCATAGTCAGAGCCTACATTCATGCCTATAGTCAGAGCCTACATTCATGCCTATAGTCAGAGCCCACATTCATGCCTATAGTCAGAGCCTACATTCATACCCATAGCCAGAGCCTACATTCATACCCATAGTCAGAGCCTACATTCATGCCTATAGTCAGAGCCTACATTCATGCCTATAGTCACAGCCTACATTCATGCCTATAGTCAGAGCCTACATTCATGCCTATAGTCAGAGCCTACATTCATGCCTATAGTCAGAGCCTACATTCATGCCTATAGTCAGAGCCTACATTCATGCCTATAGTCAGAGCCTACATTCATGCCTATAGTCAGAGCCTACATTCAGGCATATAGTCAGAGCCTACATTCATGCATATAGTCAGAGCCTACATTCATACCCATAGTCAGAGCCTACATTCATACCCATAGTCAGAGCCTACATTCATGCCTATAGTCAGAGCCTACATTCATACTCATAGTCAGAGCCTACATTCATGCCTATATTCAGAGCCTACATTCATACCTATAGTCAGAGCCTATATTCATACCCATAGTCACAACCTACATTCATACCCATAGTCAGAGCCTATACTCATGCCTATAGTCAGAGCCTACATTCATACCTATAGTCAGAGCCTACATTCATACCTATATTCAGAGCCTACATTTATACCTAAGATCAGAGCCAACATTCATACCCATAATCAGAGCCTACATTCATAAATTATAGTCAGAGCCTACATTCATACCCATAGTCAAGGCCTACTTTCATACCAATAGTCAGAGCCTACATTCATACCCGTAGTCAGATCCTACATTCATACCTATAGTCAGAGCCTACATTCATACCCATAGTTAGAGCCTACATTCATACCCATAGTAAAAAACAACATTCATACCTATAGTCAGACACTACTACATTCATACCCATAGTTAGATCTTACATTCATACCCATAGGCCGACCCTACATTCATACCTATAGTCAGAGCCTACAATCATACCTATAGTCAGAGCCTACATTCCCATCCATAGTCAGAACCCACATTCACACATATAGTCAAAACCCAAATTATACTCATAGTAGGTACTCACGTTCATACCTGTAGTAGGACCTACATTCACATATATAGTCAGAACCCACATTCATACTCATAGTCAGAACCTACATTCACACCTATATTCACAAACCTTACCTAATCATATTGTCAGAACCTACATTCATAACCATAGTCAGAACCCAAAAAAAATATCACAGTCAGAACCAACCATCACAACTATAGTCAGAACTCACATTCATACCCATGGTCAGAATCCACATTCACACCTATATTCACAAACCAGACCCAACCCTATAGTCAGAATTCACATTCACACCCATGGTCAGAACCCACATTCACACCTATATTCACAAACCAGACCCAACCCTATAGTCAGAACTCACATTCATACTCATGGTCAGAACTCACATTCACACCTATATTCACAAACCAGACCCAACCCTATAGTCAGAACTCACATTCATACCCATGGTCAGAACTCACATTCACACCTATATTCACAAACCAGACCCAACCCTATAGTCAGAACTCACATTCATACTCATGGTCAGAACCCACATTCACACCTATATTCACAAACCAGACCCAACCCTATAGTCAGAATTCACATTCATACCCATGGTCAGAACCCACATTCACACCTATATTCACAAACCAGACCCAACCCTATAGTCAGAACTCACATTCATACCCATGGTCAGAACTCACATTCACACCTATATTCACAAACCAGACCCAACCCTATAGTCAGAACTCACATTCATACTCATGGTCAGAACCCACATTCATACCAATTTCGAGATTTGTATATAGTATAATGAAATATCTTAGGAAATAACTTTGTACATTTACCTAGGTTTTACACGTACAGTAAACTCTCTATAATCCGGCGTTTACGTCAAGGACGAAAGATGTAAACAATCAATATGTAAACATAACTTGTAAATTTTTCACTGCATGTCGATGTCAGTGACTGAATGACTAGTTGTGTAGCTCGTGATATGGAAACGATTACAAGTCGTATGACGTTGCAATAGTTATATAAAGTGACTGTTACTGAAGTGGAGTGAACAATTTCGATGCAGTTAATATAAATTTGTGCCTTTAAAGATAAGGTAACCTTTTATTGTAAAGTACAGACACGTATATTCATTCTCGTTTTATCATTTCAAGTACAGTATAGGTTTATTTTCCTATGTTTTTATTTATTTTTGGGCAATACACATAAATATTGTACAATGTAGATTGTAGTTTTTGGACCATCCAGTAATCCGGCGTTTCAGTAATCCGGTAGCATCCCAGTCTCAAATCTGCCGGATTAGTGGGGGTTTACTGTAGTCTAATATATATTTATTTTGTATTTAAAAAAATATATTACTAAGAAAATTTGGAGAAATATACAAACATTTTTCAAGTATGAAAATTTTGTGAACTAAAGCTTCAAAAGTAATAAAATTAAAAGACCTTTTTTGATGCCATTTTTAAACATATGTGTGATGTTTTTGTTTAGTAAACGGTATTTGTCATACAAATATGAATGAATGTTTACATTTGCGCAGCATTTAAATGTAATACGTCATGTCACCTTGTGTATTGCGCAGTACACAATACCGAGACTGAACACATAAGCTACAGGTAATAACCATTCCTATATGTCACGCAGTAGACGTTAAAATGTTGGTAAGCCTGAACTCAATGCAGACATGAACTCATTGAGAAATATTGATAAGACTAACGGTGTTGCGGGAGTATCACTGCGCCTCCCCGATGGTCAATGACGAGAAATCGCAAGGGTTGCTGGGAAAATTGCGCCTAACTTTGCAGGGGAACTACCTACTGTTTCCACAGAAATCTAGGACCTCCGCAGCAGCTTAGTGGAATCACTGCAGGTCTGCCTTATACATCCTCAGCAAAGGTACTTCAAGTCTAATCTTCCGTATCTTAGCACAAGTTGGACCACTTCAACATCTTCAGAAAAAACGCATCTTACAATGGATTCCTGCCCATGGAAACCTAGAATCCAATGATATTGCTAACTCCTTGGCCATAATCGCCAGAAGCCTAAATCAAAACACAATATATCAGACTAAGAATAAATCATTAAAAAATGAGAATTTCTACAGATGGGACTAAAAACTATCAAAACTGTGGCAACTGTCTCTAGGAAAAACTTACACCACATCATGTTTCCAACTTTCCCGCAGTTGCTCCAGGCCTCCATCACTTGAACTACGCTTCAGAGGAAAATTTATAATCTGATAATGCCTTAGTCGTTGCAAAGGCTATTCAAGCACTCCGTAAAACATGATTCTGCAGAGGATACGACAGCAAACCAACCAATGAGACTATTGTATAAAACACTTACAAAATCTCACTGAGACATAACGTTTTCTACAGGCTAAGAACAATCGATTGGGGTCAGTACGTTTTTCACTTTCTACTTTTAGTTCACATTCCTTAAATATATCTTGTTCCAATTTTCAGTCGTTAATAAAATACTTTTTATTCATCCATTCAAGTCTTAAAATTTTATTGGATGGCAGTTGATGTTAATAGAGTTTTAATCATATATTATTTCATTAATTAAATTTAATTAATTAATTTTAGTTTTATATGAGAGTAAAACTTTTCACAAAATGGTTAAGGTATGCTATATAGTTATTTCCTCCCATTTGGCTTAATATAAGTGATAAGATATGATTTCATAAAACAGCTGATTTCATGTCATAGGTTAACATATAGCTACATGTCATATAGCTACAGCTTACATAATATAGACATTTGTACTCAGATACTGCATTCCTTTCTTAATTAATTCTATAGCTTCTTGGATGCTGATATCAAATTACGGAATATAAAAAAGGAATAAAGAAATCAATAAATGCAAACAAACTCATAAAACAATATAGGCCTACTTTATTGTCAAATGCATTTCATGACTCAAGACATCATCATCATCATCAGTGACACAACTACAAATTTAGTGACAATAAATTAGGCCTATATTGTTTTGTGGGTTCTTGTGCAGTTATTTAATTGTTTATAATTTTAACTCACAAGCCAGCTCAATTATTACTTATAAAATAGGAATATTTAAGGTAAAACTGAAATTATCTTCTCTCTGTGTGAATAGCTCAGCTGGATGATAAATGTTAACGTAAAATTTGGTTCAATTTAGTAGTACCAATACGAAAAGAAACAAGCGTCAATGGTTGGCATATAAAACAAGTGAAAAGCAATACACATTCAGAGAGAGTCAAATAATATGAACAAAATTTAAATTTAATAAGCCGTTAAAGAGACTTAAAAATATCTAACTCAAAATGGTAACACTATTATGGTATTGTTTTTATATTGTTGTTTGTACAAATAAACAAGTATATAATAGTACAAATATAATATATATATATATTACGTTGTCCATTATATACGTTGTCTACCTAAAATATTAATAGAATAATAACAAAATAGAAAAATTAACAAATATATACAACAAAGAATACTACACTCCAACAGACAAACCAAACAACAAAATAATAAAATATCTTAATAACACAAACCACAAAACAAATACAGAAAAACATACCTATCAGGAATTTACAAAATTACATGCAACGATTGCAACGCATTTTACATAGGAAAAACGACCAGATCATTTAAAATAAGATTTGAAGAACATTACAGAGCATTCAAAAATAAAAATACAAAAGTATCAAATGTTGCAGCACACCTAATATCACACAAACATGAAATAACAAATTACGAAAATAACCTAACCATACTTGAAATAAATAATAACCCAATAGAACTAAACTCACTAGAAAAATACCACATTTATAAAAACATACACAACAATTTATGGAACCTACAGACAACATATGCAGACGACGTACTATTCAAAAACATTATACACGCAACTCATGCGAAAATGCGTGTAACATTAACATATACCAACATACGGACCGAACATCCACACCAGAAAAATAGAGAAAAATTAAGCAGTGATTCGACAATGGTCAAGTGACCGAAAGGTGCCTCATCACACAAGGTAAAATTATTGCACTTAATGGTGGATAAAAGTATTTACAATAGTAATATATTAGCTTTATATATATATAAATTGAAGTAAATTCCCACTTAGGTCAACAAAAAAGAATTCAATTTGATTCACTTTATATTAAATAATTACAATTAATATGAATAAAGCAACCTACACATAATCTGTAACATAAAGTTACCGGTTTTATGAAATCATGTTATCAGTTATTTTAAGCAAACAAAATAACTAAATTGCACTCCTTGCTCCTTTCGTGGAAAGTTTTACTCCCTTATAAAACTAAAATTAATCCAATTAATTAAACTAACCAATTAATATTTAAAACAAAGCTATGTTAACACCAAGTGTCATCCACTACAAGCTTAAAAAATGTATTTGAACATGAGTGGATTAATAAAAAGTAGTTTATTAACGACTGAAAGTTTGAACAACATAGATATAGTGTTAGGGAGAGAATGGTGATATAATGTAATATTTAAGGACAAATGTAGTTGAATTTTTAAAATATTCATGCGAAAGCAATATTACGAACATTATCGACAAACGTTTTGTACAATGTTTCTGAGGTATCGATTGAGTTCCTGACTAAAAATAGAATCAGTCGAGAGCTTCCTTCAGCTCTGTATTTATACGCACCAGCAACAAAGAAATATCTTGTAAGGAATTTTGGGAAATCCTTGTAAGGAACCTTCGACAGTAGCTTTACAAAACTCTGTAAATTCTCATCATATAATAATTCACAGATCCAATATTTCACAAGTTTACGTCTTTAAAAAATAATATAAAATCGATAACTTGCTCAACCATTTCGTAACGGTCAGTTGCACAAGAAATTGGCACTGCTACAAAACTGGAGTTGCTACAAGGTTAACAATATTCACACCCATATGTAAAAGCAATAATTTCATAAATATAATCAAATGAGGATTTTCGCCGTAGGCTTTATGGAATTAACTCTCATTAGCAGTTACTGGTAACACTAATAAATGGGTAACTTTATTTAATTCAAATGCGTTAACTAACAAACACCAATGACATGGTAGAGCTGGTTGTTACCGTTTCTCACCATAGGGTTCGAACTAAAAACATTTGAACACTTGTTCTTATTTGTATATTACACTTGCTTATAGTAGCACATACTTTTTTATCTGAGTTAACAAAGGATCACATATACCTAAAAGTCAATCCTGAATAAAGTAGTGGTACTAATGAA
>JBAIZL010000005.1:95905129-95907629 GCA_036971475.1 Prosapia bicincta
GCGTAGCGCAACAAGAGTTTTTTTGCTTCCAGCTAACCATGTATAGTATGGACCATTTAGCCGTGCATTTGGCCTTGAGAGATCACAGTAGGCGAGAGGGGATCTAGATGGTCAGTATAAATACTTTCTTACAAACATAAGGACTGTCAAAACATTGACTTGAATGAGTTGTCGATATAAGATAATTTCGATTATAAATTAGGTTCGGCATGAAATAGCAAACGATCGTCAAATATGTGTAGATATATCGGATGCAGAAGCTGTTGAAGCATAGAACATTCTGAATATGTAACATGTTTTAGGAAGTGGTAGTACACGAGAAATCTCGTGCGATCTCTCAAAACCAAGTACGCGGTTACGTGGTCCGCACTAAAGTCATGGTCGTAGCCAGGACGATTTATTGGGGGGGACCAGGGGGAGGAGCCCCCCGGAGAAATTTTGAACATTTTTATCTCCAGAAATAATCGTAGGAAAGGTGTTTTGCTAAAAACCTAGCGCCGCTTTATAGGTTATTATTTGTATGGTAAAATTTATTGGTTTGGAGAGGATGCCCCCTGCGCCCCCTGGCTATGCCTCTGGATGGAACCAAATATATATTCACCTTATAAGGCTGACTACTATCATCAAATTATGAGATGGAAACTACCGAAATAGCCTTAACATATCTGGTGCGTGGACTTGTAGAAAGGCAAACGCACATCGCGCTAGGTTGAAGGACACCTTTTAATGCGATTTCAGGCCTATAACATTAGCTAACATGACCTAACCTTGGTTTAAATAGAACCCAAATCTTGTGCAATAATTCCGATCGCGCTTCACGTATCCGCAAGCTCAGCATTTGTGCGCGTAATCGTGTTGCGACGTGTAAAGCATGGTCACAGATACAAAATAGTGCAGCATGACAAAATATTCAGTTTAACTAAATACGCCCCACTCATAAATTCTTTATCTTATTTACTGTCCGTCCTAAATCTTAGAACTGCAAATTGCAAAGAGATTTCGATGTTAAATTTATTCAGAGTTCGAGACGTTTTTACCTACTGAACGGCTCACAGTTGGCTAGCCTGTGCTAATTATGTTGCTTTTAAATTTGTTTCGGCTTCAACATTGTTCACAAACCAATAAGTATGTCACAGATTAAATTATTATTTAATGTTACACAAATTTGCAGGTTAGGTTTCGTCAATGAAAGGACTGTTCAAGACGCATCAACAAATATGTTAATAGTTTTCAGTCAGTTCTTTAAATAATTACTTATGGTAGAAATTAAATAAGTCGCTTATTATTAAAAGGGTCAAATTTTCCCAAATATAAGGTCTTTATGGAAATGTGTAGGCCTACTTCTCAACGGGTCTCGTTTAAAGTATAAGGGCGCATTGCTGCCTCTACTTAATAGTCTGGTACGAGGCTTTCAGTTTCTTGTTTATTCGTGAAGGGCCTCATGTTCAGGTCATGTGAATTGTTTTTTTTTCAACATTACTCCTATTAATTTTTAAAAGGGCAGCAACCAAAATATTTTTTTAACTAAGCACATATCAAACGCAGTTGCTTGAAATTTGTGTAGAATGTGGGTTTTGATGTCACATATAAGTATAATTTAGAAGAAACATGTTAATTGTATTAATAAGATCTGAAACCACTTTTTCGTGTCTCCTGAAAAATTGCAAAAAGTGGACACGAGCCCTTTGCAAAATAAAATATTCACATGTGCAGTTGCCCTATAAATTTAAATAAAATTGCCTCATGTACATAAAGCTAAAAGCGAGCAAATTTGCAAGTAAAATCCACGGTATTTTACATTTTTACCAGTTATCCTTGAAATATAATGTAGTAATTCATAGGGTAAATACAGGAGTAAAGTTGGGTTGGTGCAATGGCAGATCCCCTGGGAGGGGGCTTAGTTTAAAGATGCTCCCTAAGAACGTGTGGGAACAGACGTTCATGTACGGAGTAGACCTCCAGACATTTTAAAAGAAAAACAATTAAGAACAAAAAATTAAAGTAAATTTCTACCTAGCCCAACAAAAAAAAATTTTATTTGACTTACTTTTTTTAAAAATAATTACTTACAATTATTATATATATATATATATATATATATATATATATACACACATATATATGACAGAATCACTATATTAAGTGCCAAAATAGAAAGCGAAATTATTTAATAAATTAATATTTGAAATAACTATTAACATCAAGTGTCATCCATTACAAGTTTAAAAAATGTATTTAAACTTGAGTGAAGTATTATATTAACGATTGAAAATTTGAACAACTTATATGTAGGGAGAGTGTGAGCTAATAGAAGGAATAGATTAAAATTAAGCGGGTTAAAGGTACAAATAAGCAAGAAGCAGGAGCTAAACAGTCACGTGGTCAAGTTTCCAACCCAGTTTGGTCCTGAAACATGTTTAAACAGTTTTATCTTGACATCTCAAAAAGCCAACCCCTCCCAAGGTTGCTGACTATGCCCTGTCAGCAGCCCCTGTAGAAT
>JBAIZL010000005.1:95912629-96047629 GCA_036971475.1 Prosapia bicincta
ACATAAACATGAAATAACAAATTACGAAAATAACCTAACCATACTTGAAATAAATAATAACCCAATAGAACTAAACTCACTAGAAAAATACCACATTTATAAAAACATACACAACAATTTAATGAATCTACAAACAACATATACAGAAGACATACTATATAAAAACATCATACACACAGATCAAGAGAAAGTGCGTGTTACGTCAACAAATACCAATATCACGGACCGAACATCTACAACAGAAAAATATCAGTGATTCGACAATGGTCAAGTGACCGAAAGGTGCCTCATCACTCAAGGTAAAATTATTGCACTTAATGATGGATAAAATTACTTACAATAGTAATATATTAACTTCACATATATATATATATATATATATATATATATATATATATATATATATATATATATATATATAACGGCGCTAGGTTTTTAGTCAAACAGCTCCCCGACGATAAAACAATTTTTCCAACATGTACAGTACCTTTTAAGTACCAAAATAGCATAAAATATGATTTTCTATATTATCTTATCGTAAGACATTTTATTGAATTCATTCTAAATTTTGGTTGCTAAGCAATACTCAACAAATTTAAAATAACTGGACTTAATTTTGAAAATACATGCTTCCCCCATTAATAGCTTTATGTGACTTGCTCACGCGTCGGAAAACAATCAAAAATATTGTATATCCGAGTGCAAATAAATAAATTCATTCAATGAACAACTTTTATTATCACGCTTTTCTCGATCGATTCCTGGCTAAACTTGAGAGTTCAGCTATTATTATGTTGATATAATACTAAATTAGGTTTAACTATTGTTAATACGCCATTCAATTACTTTAGGCAGTACGAACTTTGCCGGTACATTATAAAATTAAACCAGCGTAAGTCTTAGGAATTAATAGATATTTATTTAAAATATAACTTATTTTACTAAATGTTCCAAATATTTTAGTTTTCCAAGTAAATAATTCTTATTTCATTTTAATCATTATTGAAGTTAAAATGTTTTACTTATTAACGAGTAATATACAAAACAAACAAGGAATTTTTAGGTTTATTACTAATAAAAATATATTACTAGATTTTTGTATACATTATATATTATTTTTGTTTGGAAATACCCCGCGGTACAATTTAAATTAATTTATTTTAAATATCAAAACACTTACAAAACTTTATATCAAAACTTACTTACAAATATCAAAACTTTATAGGTTATGTTTAATATATATATATATTTTTTAGTTAATTTCATTTGTGTATCTCCACTGAGGATGACGACAAATTAGTGGTTGAAACGCGTATGAAATAAAAAAATTGTATATTTGTGAGTTGTACCATATTTTTATTCTTTAATCAAAACACTTTTATATTTTTTCGCTAAACCAACTGAAAAACATTATTGCAAAATTTTAAAAACAAGCTGCACTTATATAGGGTTTTATAAAGTGTGTGTGCGTGCGTGTGCGCGTGCGCGCGTGTGTGTATGGATGAGAGAGAGTGTGTTTAAGAGAGAGTAGGAGTGTAGTAGAGAGAGAGTAGTGTGTGTGTGTGTGTTTGTGTGGGAGAGAGAGAGAGTGTGTGTGTGAAGCAGAGAGAGAGAGTGTGAGTGAGAGAGAGAGAAAGTGTGTGTGTGTGTGTGTGAGTGAGTGTGTGTGTGAGACCGAGAGAGTGTGAGTGAGAGAGAGAAAGTGTATATGTGTGTGTGAGACAGAGTGTGTGGTGTGTGTGTGTGTGTGTGTGTGTGTGTGTGTGTGACAGAGAGAGTGTATGTAAAGTACTCTCTGTACGCAGAATACAGAAATACGATCACGTGTGGAGGAGATGTCTCTCTTTGTAAGTGCACCCCCTCCCGACATAACGCCCACCATTGCAACGTAACACAAGTAGTGTCATTAACCCACACAATATCTCCTAATTTTACCCTCTACGACCAGGCAACCACTACGAATGCAACAGATTTATATTACAAAGAAAATTTTGGTTTTATTTAATGTAAATATACAGCAACCCAGACACGAGACGTTCGGTCACGTGGCCAGACAGACAGCTGTCTATCCATTTCTCAAAGAGCTTCAGTAAAGGTGGAGCAAAGTTTTATATCTTAAATTTCAGCAATCTCAAAGGGGTTTCTTCAATTATTTTGTATATTATTAAATATATTTATAATTTGTAATTGGGATAAGAATTTGTATTTTATATATATATATATATATATATATATATATATATATATATATATATACATAATTAATGAATATAAATATTAATATTTCAAATACAAGAATAGTTAAATTTATATATTATTCAAAGCTTTTCGCCAATAAAATAAGTATTATCATATTCGGGAAAAACAATGATACATCATTGTTTATATATATATATATATATATATATATATATATATATATATATATATATATATATATATATATATATATACTGTATATATATATATTTATTTATTTATATATATTTATTTATTTATATATAGGTATATTTTGAAAGTTTCAATTGTAACCGATATTTTTTAGATAAGTCGTTAACAAATCAGAAAGTTCTATTGCAAGAACTGAATTTACGGTTCAAAGAAACCCCATAGGCTTCGAAAACGGGTATGAACTGTTAGTTCTTTACTCATTCAATAACCTAACGATAACTTTTCATGGAATGCATAAGTTCCTTTATTACAGTTCGTTATTACGCCTATATCTGTTCATTATACTTTATTATACTTTGAAACCGACTACTTGTACCAGTCATTCGGCTTTGCGTAGGAATTATCGTCCCTGAAGCATTTCGGCGAAAGCTATTACTCATGATAAAAACCTAATAACCATCATTTAAGACCGAGAAGTGGAAAAAACGCATTTTAGGAGTTCCTGGCCGCATCACTCATGGGTGCTGCTTTTAATTGGACTGAGTCCTTTCTCTCTCGTGGTGTATTTGATCTCCGTCAACAGATTTTTAAAAAACGAAGACTGGGAATGAGCTCTACACAGGAACTCGCAAACGCGTATGCACGTTCATCCCCTCTTTAAGACCATATTTTGCAGCCATGAAGTGTCACAGATACATGTCACGGTACATTCATTTTAGCTTCTTTTGAAAAAGAGGAAAACGTTTACAAATTCTTGAAGTTTATGAGTTCAAGAATTTTTTATTACTGAGTTATTATAAGTTTCAGGTTTGATGTATGCATTGAGGTGCTCTTGATATCTGACTTTTAATTTCTTTTTTTGTTTGGCCTACGTATATTTTATTACATAACGGACGGACTTATGTATATTTTATTACATAAATATATAACGGAATATACAAAATCGAATGCCTAGACTGTAATAAAATATACGCAGACCAAACAAAAAAGAAATTAAAAGACAAGATATCAAGAACACCTCAATGCACACATCAAACCTCAAACTTAGCTACACAAGCCATCAAAAACAAACACATTAGAAAACGTACACCTGATAAAAAAAAGTACAAAAAGGCCTCAAAATGACAATCTGGGAACGACTACAAATTTATAAACAGAAAAATAATATCATAAGTGAACAAATACAAATAAAATAAAAAAACGATAAATTATTCAACCTAATAGACAAAATTAACCCCAAGACAAACTTAAAAGACTCCCACAGTGCAGTGAATCCGAAAATAGAATAATAACGGTACACCACACCTAGTGACAACGGAAATTCCACACAACTCGCAGTCTACTACAATCCCCGGTCAGTGATGCTCGATGATGGAGATACTATCAATCTTTGAAAGTTAACTCGCATAAATACCAAGTAAGATTCTTGTTTATATATATAAGGAGAGTATTAACTAATAGAAGGAATAGAACTTTATGACAAAAAACTGTAATTTATTGTAAATTTAAACCTATTTAAAATTCATTTTGAATTTTTATATAGTTCGAACTCTGTGTCAAAACGTCCGTGCCAAAAAATGTTTAACATAAGAAATTGCACATAAAATAATCACTACATTCTCGAACGAGGTGATTTTATGTAAATAACAAAAATAAAAAGTAACTGAAGAAAATTTTCCATTTTTTAAAAAGCTGAAATTTGAAAAATAATTGATTTATTATAACGTTGACTTTCTAGCTTGACCCGCATGCCTTGTTAGTAACCGTTACACATGTAGGCGCATGTTCACACCTCCACGTGTTTGTGGCAACACGTGTTTGTGGAGTGTCCAAGGAGATGCCTTCGCCCGTCAACTTTACGAGGCTCAACCGTGGTTGTCCGCAATAACTTGTTCCTTCTACTGATGCTAGATAAACGACCAATAACCAATAATAATATCCGAGGTTTCAGTTTTATTTTTATGAAACATAGAACAATTTTATTTCTACGTTAGTAAATTTTCAATCGTTAGTAAAATATACATTTTATTCGTCCACTCAAGTTCAAATAAATTTTGAACTTGTAGTGGATGACAATTGATGTTATTACAGATTTTTCAAATATTAATGCGGTAATTAAATTTAATAATAAATTAGTTTTAGTTTAATATGGGAAAAAACCTATTTACTAAAAAGGGCAAGCTTTGCAATATAGTTATTTCCTCCCATTTGGCTTACAATAAGTGATAATATATGATTTCATAAAACAGCTGATTTTATGTTATAGGTTATGTGTTACGACAGCTGTTTTAACGCATAAATTATGTCACTTTATTTATATTAATTGTAATTATGTAATAAAAATTAACTAAAATAAAATTTTCTTTGTTGACCAAAGTAGGAATTGACTTTAACAAATTTTTGTTTGTATTACTTGTTAAGATTCACGTACTTTACTACATCATGACAACTGTGAACCTTAAAAAACCCAATAGAACAACAAATTATATTAACAATTAGTGGTTCAATAAAGTAGAACCAAAATTATTATAATTACAAAGACAAACATTCTTTATACGAGTTGCAAATAGTTTAGAGCTAATCAGAAAACTTAGTGGATTGGTTCGTGGAAACACAGTGTTTACAAATTTAAATATTTCAGGTTAATAATGTAACTGCTAATTTTGGAAATGAACACAATTAAACAAACTTAATATGCCATCAAGGGATCGACCGACATATACTCTAGGCGTTTCAGATTGCGTATAAACGCAACCTGTATAAACTTCTACCGTAGCAGATACCACTGTTCATTATCAAGGATGCTTTCAATGGCCTATAAGTGAAAAGAAAATAATCTTTTTTATCAGTCAATGATATTCTTTTTATATTTTTGCCTTAAAACACATAAACTTATAGATAAGTTCAGTACAAAGATAAATAGGAACTAAGAATAGCATTTTCCTCTCCGTCAGCTCGGTGTTGCAAATCTATACTTGTTAAATGTGGATTATAGTTTGTGAAGCAATAATTTCTTGAAGGTATACGCATCAAGTAATGCCTTTTCAGGGCATCAACTACTTTGTTCCGTGGGACTACAGGTATGTTGTAAAGAAATCTTTCCTGTGACATGGTGTCAAGTTTAGGAAATTCCTTCGCCTTAAACTCGCTGACAAATACCAGGTTAATAGCAAGAAGTCAGGAAGTTCCAGGTCATTGCACATAAGCACGATGCTTCCGGATTTATTTATCGTTCTCATTTTCCTTGTTCGGAAGATACTTTCTCGGCTAAATTAGTACCAGGCCTACTACACAGTTGCTACGAGTAAAACAGAATCCCTCCTATAGCAAACAAAATGGCTGTCGGAGTTCTATCACGTAGAAGGTGTAAGTGTAAACACAAAAATTTTAAAACTGTAATACATTTGCCGTTTTTGTGTTGTTCCTCTTGAGATTTCTCTATAATTACACTTTTGGTAATAAAATAAACGAAATAAACACATAGCCTATAAAAACAGATACAAACACAATTTGATAGACAAAATAATGCGCGAAAAACAACACACACATAACACAACAAATAACAATAACACACTAACACAAAAATATATAACACTTACATATCACGATAACACATCACGAAATACCTTCCTCGTTTTCCAAACTTAAATACAAAGTAGCATTTAAAACATCCAATGCAATTAAAATACACCTACACAGTTCAAAAACACACCAGAATAAACACGGCAGGGCAGGAGTGTACAAGATTACATCCAACAACTGCCCCAGCTTTTAAATAATACAAACAGGGAGAACATTTACCACAAGATACAACGAACTAATAAAAGACAAAAAAGACACAACCCAAATTGAATTTCGCCATACTCATACAAAACACTCACAGACTAGCATAAACGCCAATCTAATCCTACAATACATAAAAAAAGCAACAAACTTAACACAGTAGAAAACTATGAGATATATAAACACCATAAATACTATCCACAACACATTCTAAATGGTAAAACAAACTCACAATCAAATACTATATTTGAGCACATAATTAACAACTACTCTATGAACAATAACACAACACACCAACAGAACACACCTGAGCAACAGTCTTGTCCGTGACTCACAGCATTGAATAATGCGATGACCTAGTACGATACGCGTCTGCTGAAAACATCAGTAAGTAGTGTTTTTTTTTTTGCCTAATTAATATCAAAAAGTCTAATGGTAATACATTATTTACCTTTAATTCTCTCTCTCTCTCTCTCTCTCTCTCTCTATATATATATATATATATATATATATATATATATATATATATATATATATATATATATATATTGTAATCCTTAGATGAATTATTTTTTCTTGTTGATTATGTATGGTGAAATAAAATAATTTTCATAAACAAGAATATACGAGTATTACTTCATTTTATTGTTGATTGAAGCTTTTCGTTAATTTACATTATTAGCATTTTCAAAATTTATAAATCACTGTCCAGGTATGTGACTAGAGTAATACTGTCTTACTCTAGTCACATAACTGGACAGTGATTTATAAATTTTGAAAATGCTAATAATGTAAATTAGCGAAAAGCTTCAATCAACAATAAAATGAAGTAATACTCGTATATTCTTGTTTATGAAAATTATTTTATTTCACCATATATATATATATATATATATATATATATATATATATATATATATATATATATATACGCACACATATATATTTAAGTGTGTGTGTTTGTTTTGGTTATTTGTTGTGTTGACAAAGTTTCATTCCAGTTATTCCAGAATTTGTGTATTTAAAAATAGTAACCTATTAAGATGAAACAGCAATGAGTCAGCAGAAATTATTTTTCAGTTACTGCGCATTTGATTCTCTAATAGTTAACTATGAAGATTGATAACCAAAGTGATAATGCCTTATTCCAAGAAAACATTTCTGTAGGCCTAGATAAAATAAATCTAAAAACCTAGCAAAGAAGTTTCCTTGCAAATTTTATGAGTTTGGTTGAGTCATCTTGTGAACTGTTCGCAACTGTTGTTTTACATAAGGTTTTCATAAGCATTGATTTGGAAAATATAACATTTTTGCGTTTAAGTTAATCTCATTCATTTTAAATACGATTTGTAAAAATATTCAACTAAAAAAAAATATGTATTTTAAATTAGCGACAATGACTAGATTATATTGGAGTCAAGGTTGGAGATAAATCTGTTTTTTAAGATTAAATTGGCAATAATTCTAAAATTTAAACTGCGCATTTATGTCATTGTTGACATCGACTTGAGATTAAACAGGAAATAAATCGTTGTACAACGGAACAAAGCCTCATTGTTGCGAAACATGGATAAAACAGTATCCCCGGAAATGTAGGGCCATTTTACTAAGTGGGCTGTTGGTACAAAATGCCAACATAAATCCACTGAACAGAGCCTCATTGTTGCGAAACATGGATAAAACAGTATCCCCTGAAATGTAGGGCCATTTTACTAAGTGGGCTGTTGGTACAAAATGCCAACATAAATATATTATTACAATTTTGTTAAACGTATTTGAAAAACAAAAAATCTTAAAAAACAACTTTCAACAACAAACATAGGCCTATACTTTTATTAAAAGCTGCGTTGTTGTTTTCTATAAATATAAATAACTCTTCTGTCAATAAAACTAAACCAAAACTTCGCTTACAAAGATAAATAACCGATTGACATTAATATGTAGTAAAATAAAATCATATCATCGGGTCATCTAACGTAAAGATCCTTTCTCAAATCCCTACACCTACATGAAGGTTTAAAAATCTACCTATTTTGGAGCCCTTCTAATAAGAGATCCGATAGGTACCACGTATGCCATAGACGTTTTAGAGGAACAATAACCACTCGGGAACTAGTTACTCAGGAAAAATTTCATTTTAGTTACTTTTTAATAAATAATTATATTAATATAAATAAAGTGACATAACATATGCGTTAAAACAGCTGTTCTACCACATAACCTATAACATAAAATCAGATGTTTTATGAAATCATATGTTACCACTTATTTTAAGCAAAATGGAACATAATAGGTATATTGCATACCTTGCCCCTTGTGTAAAATGTTTTTTTCCATATAAAATTAATTTTAATTAATGAATCAATATTTGAAAAAAAACTGGATTAACATCAATTGTCATCGACTACAAGTTTTAAAAATGTATTTGAACTTGAGTGGATAGATAAAAAGTATTTTATAAACGCTTGAAAATTCGAACAATATATATATATATATATATATATATATATATATATATATATATATATTAAAACAACATAGGTTATTCAAATACAAGAATATTTATTAATTTATATCCAAAGCATTTCGTTGGTAAACAGTACCAATATTATCAGGAATGAAAATTACGATTGAAAATTTTCATTCCTGATGATGTTGGTACTGTTTACCAACGAAAAGCTTTGGATATAAATTAATAAATATTCTTGTATTTGAATAACCTATGTTGTTTTAAATTATTAAACAAGAAAACTTATTTTATATTTACATATATATATATATATATATATATATATATATATATATATATATATATATATATATATAGGGAGTCTGTGAACTAATTGAAGAAATTGAAAAAGGAGAGAATATAATAGAAAATAAGTTGTTTTGAAACAATATATTGGCAATTTAAGAAAAGTAGTTGTAATAAAAAATTAATGTCAATTATTAAAAAACTTTGAAAAATAACGTAATCTACAAAATTTTAAAAAAAGCACTGATTAACCTTGAGACCCTGATGAAGATAGCAAACAGTATGTTTTAGTATGTTTGTCCTAAATTTACTTATTATAAGTTAGGCAGGGCGCTAAGTTATCAAGGACAACAAAATATGTAATGATGGGTATATTCCATATGAATACGGAGCTAAACAATCTCCCTGTTCAATAAATAGGGCGCCACTGGATACAAGGAACATATTATTTAAGAATAAACGCATCGAGCACTTCGACAAATTAATAAGTTATGTATGTTAATCTTGTTTTGGCTAATTTCGTCACAGAATGGAGCAGTATAACATTATATAACTTGTGTATGTGTTATCTCTGGTATGTCGTGTTTAAAAGTCCCCGAGTTGCAGGGCTTTGTGTTTCCGTGTAGAGCAAACTCTGCACAAAATAACAGATTTTGAAAGTAAATAAAACAAAAGTTCATTTCATTGTTATTTAACGGATAGGTTCTAAGTCAGCAGAGAACAGAAATTAGTTTATGTCTAACAGACGTTCCTTCATATTTTAAAAAATAAATATTTCTAAAAGCACGATAGTACATATAGCTTAAGTATGCATGTAGGGATATTATGGTCTTAAATATAGAACGAAAAAATGTAAAGTTTAAAGTTCTGTGGTGCTTTAACACAGGGACGTTCAAAGCTATAGATTTGTTTATTTTGATTTGAAATAAAGTTAATGTGCTAGCTAAATCTTGGCTATTGGCCAAGTCAGTAGGCCTAAAAGGTTTAGAGCAATAAGAAAAAACAACTTTCAAGTACGAACGAGTTTTGAGCGTTGAGAAGTGCTATTTATGAAATACAGTACTCGATTTCAATGACATTTATTTTATCATTAACACTGAGAAAGTTATAGAATCAAAGATTACTTAAGTCAAAGGTTAATACCAATATTAAAATAAATAAATACAATTAAATTAAACTAACAAAACCTAAATAAAATTGTATTAAATTTTGTGAAATAATTTAATGCAACGTAAGGATACTCCCTAGACGACCATAAGGTTGATGAAGAATCCCTAAGAGAAGTTGTTAGTAAAAACATGTCTGAAATGGTATTTTATATTGAAGTGTATTTATCTGTGTTTCTGTCTTGTATGCGCATATGCTTTTCTGTGTGAGCGCGTGTGTCTGTGTGAGTGGCAGAGAAGAGTGAATTGTTTTTAGTGTTCTTATGTGGTGAGTTTTATGTGTCTGGATACTTGTACTTTTGTGTATATTGGGGAAATGAGTGTTGTCAGTGGTGTAATGTTAGACTAGGGTACCGCGAGGGACGCCAAACCCCTCTTAGTAGGTGCGGCTAGTCCGCACCCCCCTGCGGGTGATACACACACACACACGCGCGCGCGCGCGCGTGAATATTCATGGCCCTCACCAATATTTAGCACCTAATATTAATAATACGGTACTAAAATGTAAACCAGTACTACAAAGTTAGACCTACACACTTAACTTATATTACTGAAGTCAAAGGTTAATACCAATATTTAAATAAATAAATTAAATAAAATTAAACTAACAAAACCTAAATAAAAATGTATTAAATTTTGTGAAATAATTTAATGCAACGTAAGGATACTCCTGGACGACCATAAGGTTGATGAAGAATCCCTAAGAGAAGTTGTTAGTAAAAACATGTCTGAAATGGTATTTTATATTGAAGTGTATTTATTTGTGTGTGCGTGCGTGTGCGTTTGTTTGTATGCGCGTATGTGTTTTTCGGTGTGAGTGAGTGTTTCAGGGTGCCAGTGTGTTTTTGTATGTGTGTGAGTGTGTCTGTCTCTGTATGTGTGTGTGGCAGAGAAGAGTGAATTGTTTTTAGTGTTCTTATGTGGTAAGTTTGTGTGTCTGGATACTTGTACTTTTGTGTATATTGGGGAAATGAGTGTTGTCAGTGGTGTAATGTTAGACTAGGGTACCGCGAGGGACGCCAAACCCCTCTTAGTAGGTGCGGCTAGTCCGCACCCCCCTGCGGGTGATACACACACACACAAATTATAAAAGAAATACTCTCTTAAACTATATAAAATAGACAGGTTGTAGCCTATTTATAGAATCCTGCAAAAATGTTGACTTTATCATAAATCCACTTAATATTCATTAATTTCTATTAATTTATTTATTAACATAAATAAACTATATTCTTTATATTAACAACCTTTATCCACAATTTTACTGAATAAATTATTCTATGAAGGTAAAATAACAGAGAATAGATGGTTTCTATTCCCTTTGTAGCAAAATCGATCATTCCCTTTGTCCTGGAAAATCGATCATTCATGGCAACACTATCTATTGAATTTATGAAACAAGTCATCCTGACCAAGCACAAAATGCTTCCTCATAAAAAATATGAATGACTCTAACGGCGAAGATTAATAATTCATAAGGTCAGTGTTTAAGTTACGAGTGGTTTTGCTTGACCTCAATTTTTTTTCTTTGTAATTTAGGTTACTGGTTTCTAAACCAATAATAGGAACGGATGTGATTTCTAAAGAACAGCCCAGTTCTAAAATACAAAATTATCTGCGTTTGTGAACATTCATTCTAGATTATCATTCAAGTCGTTCGTAGTAAACTAGCTGTGACGTACTAGCACGTGTTGGGTTAACACGCCTCGTGCGTTTGATTGTAAATGGTGGGGTGCGCACAAACTATTGATTGTGACGTCAGAGACACAGTGGAGGCGGTATGGCATGACGTGTCAGTTAAAGGACGTAGTTCATAACAGTGAGTCACAGTAATTCTTGGTGCGAATTATCAGCTGTCAATCATGCAGCTGCATTGTTGGACTTTAAACAAAAATAATTATTAGATGTAGTGGGGATTAAGGGGGAGGGGTACAACTATTGCCACTACTATAAATAGTCTATTCTTGTCTTCAGAAGAACAGTTTCATTTGTAGAAGTTGATTCGTTTTGTTACTAGAGGAGGGATATTTTAATCTAGTGGTTACTGGTTTATGGGTAAGTTTTTTAAAACTAATTAAAAAAAATTATTATAAAAAAACATTTAACTTTTGAAAATAATTTATCACAACCTAAATTTTAAGTAGTGATTAAATAAGATGTCTGGTGACTGGCATGATTAAAACTAGAGTAACCTAATTAATAAGAATCCTCCCAGTTGAAATTATTTTCAGCTTGCAAGTCTAAGGCTTCTTTGATTACGATTAATTAAAAAAAAGCTTATTCTGGTTTTTATATAGTTTGTAAATTTACATGTAAAATTTATTTAAAGTTAGCAATACTATTAAAAACTTTTTTTTAATATTTAAATATTTATCACACTACATATGTTATAAAAATTATCAGTTTACTATTATTTTTAATTTTATAATTTATAAAATTATAAAAGTTTTTTATAATTTTGTAAAAGCTATGCTTCAAAATTCTGTAGTATTATATTAATTAAAACCACATGTTATCAGGTAAACTTAAGCTTCTTGTAAAATTTTTTTCATTAAATATGTTTAATTATTATTTAAATACTGTCAAAAATCATAAAAATACTGCCTTGTTATATTATCATTAAACCCGGCAACAGTTATATATTAGTGTAAATATAGACATATTTTCTGGTTTAAATATCAAGTTTTGCAATTTTTAAAATTATACCCATGATTAGTGCAAAATTAAAATTTAAGCAAATTTATTGTTAAAAACTAGCAGACATGAAATTTTTTCTACACCTACTTACTAATAACAATCACTAAATATGCCATAAGAGTGTGATGTAAGTGAGCCGAGTGGTGCCAGTTCTAAAAATAATGCAGTGAAAAATGACAATGTTCAAAGAGTTTAATCAAATTTTAAATTCGTCCAATTCGTGTTATCATGTATTTATCTTGAGAATAACACTGAATATTACTGATATCAAACTCGCTGAATAAACTTTTTCTTATAAAAAACTATTTTCTTTAAAATACTGACACAAAAACACCTATTTTATATTAGTTAGGTCTAGAGAGTTATTTGTGACTACTTTTTAGGTATTCTCATTTGATAGTAATTATCAAAGTTCTGATATTTTTTTTGTTTTAAGTTATAAAAGAGTTCTTAATATTTTAAATCAAATTAATGATTTTTTGCAGAGCGAGAGAAAAGCAAGTTAATATCGGAACCCCCTGTAGAGGCAATAAGCAACTGCAGGGATGAGAGTGGGTATGTGCCAACAGTTGGCCGCTGGGGCAGTGAATGGCCAAGTTGACTCGAGACAGAAACATGGGACTGGCTGAGGGGTGGAACAGTGGGTCAGTGGCCAGAGGGTCATCCTTTACCACTGCCCTCATGGGGAAACCCAATGGAGGCATTGTCTTTATCGACAGTTGAGGCTTATGAAGAATTAGCATTAACTGTTGAGTTGACTGTACAGCAGTTGATACAAGCTCATCATTATAACACAGTCGGAAATTTTGAAAGGTGAGAATCAGGACTACTTGAAAAATTATATGAATGTGTGTGTAATGCATGATGTATGTCTATTTACATACTCTTATATGTAAGAGAGAAAGCTGGAGATTTATTTGGTTAAATAGGAGACTGAAAGACTTACCATAGTAGGCTATTAATCCAGTCTGTTTATATATATATATAAATAATCAATCAAAAAAGAGGAAGGAAAAGATCATTGTATGGTTGAAATATTTCAATAGTGTAAAATGTTTTTATGTGTGTCTATTTATTTGTTTCAAGAGATTGCAGTTTTGGTCTATTGCCATTAAGTCTGTCAGTCTCCTATCTAATCCAAAAATTCTTATATGTGTATATATATATATATATATATATATATATATATATATATATATATATATATATATATCTCGTGATATTTCATGTTGTCCATTATTTTTCCGTTGTACTGACTTTATGAAGTTATTATTATTACTTGTAAATAATTTTTTCCACCACTAAGTGCAATAATTTTACCTTATGTGATGAATACAATAGAACTAAACTCACTAGAAAAATACAACATTTATAAAAACATACACAGCAGTTTAATGAAGCTACAGACAACATATGCAGGCGACATACTATTCAAAAACATTGTACACACGGCTCAAGAAGAAATATGTATGACGTAAACAAATAACATCACGAACCGAACATTCACACCAGAAAAATAGAGAAAAATTAATCAGTGATTGGACAATGGTCAAGTGACCGAAAGGTGTCTTATCACATAAAATTATTTACAAGTAATAATAATAAGTTCATATATATATATATATATATATATATATATATATATATATATATATATATATATATAGAGAGAGAGAGAGAGAGAGAGATATTAAAGAAAGGAAACAAGCTAAAAGATTATACATATTTTGGGGAGATGGCCTTCTTTTTAATCAGATAAGATATTGGATAAATACAATAATTTACTCTGTATAATCAGACCACATTATAATCAAGGTAAGTCCATTAATATCCCACCTAATCGAAAAATACTTCAAGGTTTGTGTCTTATCAAACCTAACATAAATAAACACGTTAGTCATCAACAATTAATTTTTAAATTCACCAATTTGATTGTAAAAACATTTTTTTGATTTTTTTTTGTATTTTCTCTAAAGGGAAAGATATTGAAGAAATACTTCTAGGATATATAGGCTACTAAAACTATTTATTATTTACCCAAACGTAAATAATAAATAATAGAAACTCATCCCAAAGCAGTACAACTGACAGAACATCTATGATACTTTGCCATAGGATATAATAAAAATGATTACATGGCTGTGTATGAAGCAGTTTAAAAAAAAAAAAACAATTTTTTATTTTTTTCTGCCTAATAATACAATTAAGTATAAACGAAGCTATCAAGGTTTTAAAAAAATTTTAACAAATTTTATAACAGTCATTGAAATGTTGGAAGTAACCAAATATTATTTCATGAGGAAAAATCAATGTAGTTTTGGGATCAGTAGAAATTGATACAGAACAGACTGAAATGAACTTAGGTGAATTGAGAACATTTAGGTCGGAGGGCTTGTACAAAAGTAAAAAAAAGAATTTGACTATAAAAACATACGAGTCCCGATCATTAGTACTAAGTTGAATTTAATTTTGAGTTAATAGTCCCTTTATAGTTTTGAGTTAATTTAGTTTCTCTTCAAAAAGTTATAGGATAATAAAATTAACAACAGTTCTCGACTGTAATTAACTTTTGAAGTTTGATGTATTATTAACTTTAACACTTGAAGTAGAATGTATTTTTAATTAGAATCTTATTAATCCTGTATAAAGAGCATGATCTGGTCATTTTTTTACTTCAAAGTTTTTAAACTGCTAACAGAAAATGTAAATTTTTTTTTGCAACAAAACAAATTCATTTTTAAAATTAAAAAAACCCCATTTCATTTTAAAGTTAAAAACAGCATGCCTATATGTTATAGAGAAATCTAAGTACTTAATAGATAGAATCTGAATGTCTTCTATCTTATTAATTTATTGAAAAATTGTATTAACTTCAGTTAACGAATGTCTAAACTATATAATAATTATTACACCTGTACTGTTTAATACAGTGGTTCAGTAAGACAATGGTTTATATACCTATAGAACTATTTAGAGTAAAAAAATATTCTAATTATGACAACATTCATAAAATCTATTGTAATTAATTTCAGATTTTATGAAGAATATCGCACAAGTAGAGAAAGCAACCTGTTTAAATTTTTTCAAACATATATTCCACCAATTACACCTGAACACCACACTTGTGTTGGTCTTGGCTTGACTCTTTTACATCGATTATCTACATTAGAAAGTAAATTTCCTGGTCTTTCATCTCGTTTGCATCTAATATCATGTGAAGAGGCGATTGATAATATTAGTTATGATGATAGTGACCCTAATCCTATAAGCTCTGAAAAGGAACACGTGTTGGTAGCATTGAAAATTAAAGTGGCTGGAAGAAAAGGCATAATGCTTTTAGATCCAGGTTATCATGTCGCTCGAGTAGTGAATATCATGCACGATGAATTATATCCGCATACAGGTAAATAAAAACATTTTAAATTATATAAATAATACTTCCTATTTATAGCAAAAGAATAACTAGAAAAGGCAGAAAACTGTACTCAAATACATAGAAATATTCCTAAAAGAAATGAAGATGCGTATATTAAGAATTTCAAAATATAACTACATTATTTATTTCAATCTTTAAGTTGAGATAGTAGTATTTCTTTATTCATATTTGCATATAGCGATATATAAACATTTTTTTGTACCACTTACTGCATTTATAAATTATGGCACCGGCTTTGGAAGACGACTGTGTAAATCAGAAAATAAATGTTGATAAAGGGACAAATTTTCCAAAACCACTGCCCATATTTATAAAATGCTCAGTGTTACTACACATAAGTTTCTATATACAGTAAACTCCCGATTATCCGTGGAATAGGGTGGCCCGGCAACGCCGGATAACGAATTCCTCGGATAATCCGCTATGAACAAAGAATACGCAAAATGATCGTGAATCGATTATTATACCATAAGTTACATAAATAATGACTCCGGTTAATGCAATTCACAAATAATCTTTAGAGGACAAAATAAATACAGAAAATAATTTAAAATGTCGATGTATTTGACGGATTATAACATGTTCATTTATATGTCTAACTATTTACAATAGGTACATAAGTAAATGTCAAAAGTAAGTATGTATGTACATATGTAATTTCCTTTACACATAATACTTTCACTTTTTAACAAAAAAATCTGTCACTTTCGTCTGTTTTTTTGTGAGCATTGATTTAGCTTTAATGTGCGATCTAAGTTTCTTGAGAACCATTTTGTCGCACAGTGTCTACTTGTGCCATAAAGATTGATAATGTATATGACAGACACAGATAATGCATATGTCACGTCCTAGACTATTTATAGCCGAGATTAGCTGACATTTGTTTTCAATCGTATGATACACATCAAGTTTTCGGGCATTCAAGCATTTTGTCATTGTCTCTTATATACAGTAGTCTGCTCGCCCCTTTTATTTTGCTGGCCCGCGTCGGGATGCTTCCCTTTCAATGTAAAAATTAGTATGTACATATTTACATATCTATTCCCTTCATCTTAACTTCTATTAAGCCTTATATGTATTTACGTCGTAATTCACTGTTTGGAAATTTAAACACAAGAATCTGATTGGAATAAAAATTGGATATTTGTAAAACAATGGCAGACCCCGGATAATCCGCAAACTGGTTAATCTGCCCACGGATAATCGGGAGTTTACTGTATTGCTATTGTTTTGTGTAATTTTGGAATTGACAAGTAATAACTTCAGTTTTTTGGTAACAAGGAGTAAATTAGCGAAAAATGTTTACCTAAAATTTAGTCTGAGAATGAGATTTTAAATATTGTACTAAAGAACCTTTTTTGTATGGAATTCTTGAAAACAAAGTGCAAGGACAAGTTTTATACCATAAATACTCATGAGATGTGTGTACTTTCTTGGTTGTATTACATTTATGTTAATTTTTTTTTTATATTCTCAATGTTAGTAAGGGTCATATAAAATTATAGCTATATCATCGCTAAACAAATATATCTTTCTGTGCTATCACATATGTTACATGGATATGTTAATTTCAGTTGTAAGGAAAACAATAATATATGAAATAATGTGTATTTATCTCAACAGTGACAATCCATACTAAAACCAACAACTGAATTTAAATTAGCACTATTTAGACATTTTGCCAGTAACAGAATTGCAAAAATATATAGTGCACTGAAATACAAAACCATTTGATAATAAGAAATATTGAAGTTGATATAATTCCTACCAAATGGGATTATCTTACAGAATAACCTCATCATTAAAAAATGATTTATAGCCATATAATGTAACTGCATCATTACTAGTTTATTTCAACAAAACATGTTTTTTGTTGTTTACCAAAATGATGTTATAGATTACCTAAATTACGTCTTACATATTAGGTACGCTTTTCAAACTAAAAGTTAATAATTCATTTTCCTTTAATCATATTATTTTATGAGTTCATAAACATTTCACAAAAACAATAGTTAGTTCAACAAGAAGTAGTGTTGCATTATAATGGCTTTGCATTAAAGTTAGCTAAATTTAAGTAAAATAATATAACTAATAAAGTTGTTTATTTCTTTTTTTCAAAACATTATTGTAAATTAAACACTTTTTTGTAAGGTTGGTTTATGCAGTCAGAAGAAGTTGGTTGCAGAAAAGACTACAATTATTCTTTTTCAAAGCCAGATAGTAAATATGTTATTTGGCGAGTAAGAGAGAAACGTGGATCTGCCCCTGAGCAAATTACGTTAAATTCTCTTTTTGTAGACAAACCTTTTAATTCAGCTATCGATGTAACTGAACGCCGAAATTTGGTTTATAATTTCCGAAGTCTGCTTTCAAGGAATACAAAAGGTCACTTAATTGCTGGCATTTATTTCCCTCTGTTGGATAATGGAATGTGTAATTTTACCATTTTTTATCAAGAGGACAATGTTAAGAAAAGAAAAAAAATGAACTTTGATTCTTTTAAAAATTTTCCTTTGGTAAGTTGAACTAAGTACTTATTTTTAGTAGTAATAATTATTGTTATTAACTTAAATGCATAGATTTTAAAACACAGCAAATGTTTACAAAAAAGTACTTAAAAATTGGTAGCATTAAAATTAAACACATTATTGAGTTTATTTAATGATATACTATTTTTTAAATGATTTCTTCTAAATCTATTAATATTTCTTGGACTTTTACTTTAGTCTATTAGTATAAACTAATTGTTTAGAATGTATGAAGCTTAGTGCTGTAAGGAAGTAGAGCCAAGCATATTTAGCTTATAAGTAAATTATATTTGATTTCTAAATTAATTAAGTGATGATCACTGCAATTATTATTTTTTTAAATGGTTTTAAAATCTCTATTTCGATAACTAACTTAGAAACATAGTTTATTTTCATAAAAATAAAATGTCTGATGTTTTATACATTTATAACAAATTTATATTTTTAATACAAACATATGAATATAATATGTAAATATTAGTTTCATGCAGTTAATTTTTTTTACGAAAACATTAAAAACATAATTTTAATATTAGTTTTATCAACATTTGTTGATTCCATCTTCTCGTGAGCTACTAGTAATCACTAAACACTTTTAAATGTTTTAAACTTGCCTATAGTATCACTTACTTTACTTGTTGAGGACGGCCGTTTCGGGAGATGTGTCCCTTTGTCAACTCACACTGTAACTGATCTCAAGGTTTACGTGGTTAGGGTGGGGGTGGGATATTGGTGGTATGGGTGTATTTTGTGTGTATTAGGAGTTATGATGTCAAAAAGTGCATGTGAGTTGTAATGTAATGGTGTATTGAACACAATTGTGTATTCAATTTCATCATAACTCATAATACACACAAAATACACCCACATCACCAAAATATCTCACCCCCACGTAAACCTTGAGATCAGTTACGGTCTGAGTTGACAAAGGGACACATCTCCCGAAACAGCCGTCCTCAACAAGTAAAGTAAGTGCTACTATAGGCAAGTTTAAAACATTTAAAAGTGTTTAATAGTTTTATCAATTTATTAAATTATGAATTGCTTTTAATATTGAAATTATATTATTTGATTAAATCTTCAATTTAAGCTACTGGTTTGGATTTAAACCCTTAGGTAGTCATTTACAAATATGTTATATTAGTGTATAATATAACTTTTTAATAAGGAGTTTTGGGATATTTATCTCATCATCAAGTCTATGGTCTTAGTTGACAATGGAATACGTCTCCCGATTTGCCAAATCTCAATGAGAAAAAAATAAGTTTAACTTTAGGTAATGCTACATGTTAATATATCTCCAACAGTTTAATTGAAAAATTATAATACTGAAAGCCGGAAAGCAATATTCTATTAGAAATCTACATAAAATATAATGTACACACAAACACATCAACTTTTTGTTTGTATAATCCCTATAGATATTAATGCAGGAATTTCAAAATATATACACAGGAAACTAAATTTCTATACAAATTTTGACACAATCTTGCGTTTTATGTAGGTAAACAAACTTTGCAAAGAGCATTAACATAGAATTTTACATTAAAACTATTTTAAAGCAATATTTCTGGAATAATTAACGTATTGGTCAGGTAAACGTCTGAATTTCACTGCATTTATTGAAGCTGATAATTTTTATTGTTCAAAATTTGAGTTGACAATGAGACACATCTCCTGAAACAATTATAAAAGTAAGTGTTACTCTAGGCAAGTATAACACTTGTTACAAAAGTGTTTTTAGTTAAAAACTAGTAATTTACATGAAGATGGGATCAACCAATACTAATTAAATTCTTTGTAGACACTCATGATACTATGTTCACTTGCATTATACAATGGTATAAACATTAGGTAAATTCATATATTCATAGCGGTTTTTAATTTGTTTCTTTAAATTTAATGTTAAGTCAACACTAAATTAAGTTTTCCTCTGAAACAGGAGCTGGACTCAACACAAGAAAATGCTTTGATATTATGCAATGAACAGCTAGGTTACAACAGTGGACACTTAGCTATGACTATTCACCATCTGGCAAACATATTAAGCGACCACGATTTCATTAGACAACTGCTTCAAATCAATAATCGTGTGAACAATATCTTTGAAGAAGAAATCTGAGAATTACTTATGCCCCAGGGTTTCATTTTATTGTGTAATTTAATTTTAATAATTGATCTTATATTCTGGATTTTGTTTTTCAATACAAATTAGTTTAATTGTATACAGTCTATATACACTTTTAATTCAATATTAAAACATATTTATATTTTATAATTATGTATCCTCTTATTAGCTATAATAAACAATTTTAGTTTAATTTAGTCACTAATTACGGTAGTTAAAAACACAGAATTTCAGGGCCTATGTAAGAGAAGTATTCATATTAAAGATCTTGGTCGGTGTAGGGTGCACTTAAAGCTTGTGAAAAAATAAAATGAAAAAATAAGAACAAATTATTTTATTTCCTTTACTACTCTTAATATTTTTTGTATTACCTTTGAGACAGCGAACTCACAGATTTTCTGCATGCAGTCAATTTTTATATAACTAAAACGATCTACAATACTTTTGTACCTACTGTAACAAAGACGAATAAGGCTGGAATTGTTCTGTCAACAATGCATATAACAGACAATATTAATGAAGAAACAAATAAATTTGAAATTATTTAGATTAAAACAATTGTAAAATTGGGTTAGAAATCATTTACGAAATATCATCATCTCGACATAGCAATGATAAGCAATATCGTATATAATTAAATAATCCACAAAAGAATTTCACCAAAACAGTATTCCTGAAAAACATTACAGTTCAATTCTATGATGTTTGGTAATAGTATTACATTCTAACACAATAAAATAACAAACTTGCTAAACTTATAATTTAAGTCGATTTATGAAAATTTCCTAAGGCAAAACAGTTCTAATCTTATTACGCAATTTTTCTGTATTAGGTGTCTTAATAAATGTATTACGTTTATATGTGGAAACATACAGTGAGACACTAATGATTGTTTAAAATGATCAATTGTCTATCATAAATTTAACACTGTTGAATTTTCTACTATACCACAAACTTTAGGGGAGGCACAGGGAGATAAAGTGTGCTTTTATTGGTTTAAAGGCAATAAAACTTTACTGGACAAAAATACCCACTTCATAAAGATAAGTAAAATATCAAAAATAGATGAAAGTACTGTTATAATTGAAACAGATAAAAACTAAAGAAACTCATAGAAGAGCAGCTCTGTGAGGTGTACAAATTCCTAGACTAATGGCCTTTAGCTTAAAAAGCTACAGGCTAATACGACGTGAAATTACTTTTGGATAACACAGGGCGGGGAAGAGAAGTATCCCTAACTTTAAGTTTAATGGTATAATACCACACCAACCTGCTGAAACCAGACTAGTCCAAAGTTATGGTCCAAGAGATTGTTAGATCATGTACGCAAACAGCTCAGATTGGCAATAATACTATGACTGTTCTCAAAGAAATAAAACCCAGTGAAGCTAATTCCACATCATAATGTCACTTTGTAAAGGCCTCTGATGAATCACCCTAAGGTTTTCATTATTCCAATAACGCATGCTCTGATTGAAAGATCCAGAAATGTGAAATAGCGTGTAATCAATAAACAAACCATGTGCATTGCAACTTAAGTCGTTTTGAATAAAAGTTTCACATGTCTGTAGTCGATTTTGCCTGTCCCGGTGTGAGTGTTCTTGTGTAATGACTATTTTGTATGGTTGAAATTGAAGGTAGCCGTGCAGAATGCGATGCATAATACAATTAGAAACCGCCAGGGTAGATTCGTGTTTGCGAGCAGAAGGCTTAGGGAACTTCTATTTTACATGGTTAATATTTTCTAGAGTTCGGATAGTCCTCTGAATTCCAACGCTCTCCTCACAACACTACCACATGCATGGAAGTATATTCATCTAAAGGGTTCTTTTGTCACGGGGAATTCGAAAACGAGTAAGCAGTGCAGATAGACTTGTTTTGGGGAAAAATATGACAGCAAAATGAGGTTGTTCGTTCGAATGGCAGCACTAATGGAAACTTCCAAGGCTACTGCATCATTAGGCCCTTCCCCACTCTTCCAACACAATGTCATTTTGAAAGTAAGGCCAATTCCCTCCTCCAACTGTATAACCTACTTAAAAACTAGTAACATGGAGGGGTATTTGAAAAACTTAGTGTTGGTTTTCAAAAATTTTCTATTCAGTATTGAGGGTGAAACAGATTTTAGTTTTTCCTGTGTGGCTATCTGAAACAGGCAATCAACATTTTGTTAATCTAATACTAAGTGTATTATGCAAACTATATGCAAATATATTTGAAGTTGAGGAAAGTTCAATTTTTTCTATATATCTGTAGTTGACAGGCATTCTACTTTACAAATAAATTCAACTTTTAACTAACGGTCATATCAAGAAAGGAAAATGACACTAAAAATACATGTGTAATGAGACATTTAAGTTTTATTTAAGATTAGTCATCCAACAGTGAATTTTGGGTATTGTTTTAATAATAAAAGGTACAGATTCAGGACAATTTAACCTAATAATTTTAATCATACAAATTTCTAAATGTATTATTTACAATAATTAACAAAGTAAATTAATACACCATCATATTATGAATAAAAGAAATAAAATGATACAGACTAAATGAAAAGTTGTATGAATACAATTTTTAGATACATGACTTAAAATATACACATTTATATAAAGTTTACAAAGGTTGAATAAATCAGCAACAAAGGTAAAGAGATTATGTCCAATTAAATGTTGACAGAAAGAAAAATGTTAAGCTTACAATTTAAATCAAAATAAATACCTTTTATGCTGTGCTTCAAATGTTTTTAAACTATACATTGATACTTATAATTACAATAAAGGAACTAAAGAAGCTACTAGTGATATGTAAACGGTATAAAATAATAATTACCAGAAATTAAAACATTAATCATCTAAACTACAAGAAATATGACATCCAATATATAACATGTAGAAATTGTAACTACGATGAGTTTGTACTAATGATTAGCATAAAAACATAGTAATACAATAATAAATGAATGAAGTCCAATAATAACCACAGACAATTAAACAATAAATGTATGTTTTCTTTAAAGGAATTTTCAATCTACTGTAACATTATCTTCTGTAGACGTTTTGATAGCTTTAGGTTTAGGTTCAGAGTCTGAGTCGTCATGATCTCGTTTTCTAGCTCGTCCACATTGTAGGGAAGGGGTGGTTGAATCACTGAAATCAATTAATATAAGGTTTAACAAAATTATTTTACTTATTGTGAAAGTTGCCCTAATTCAATTGTTGTGAAGCATACTTTTTTAATTGTCAGATATTTAAAACTTATTTTACGATTGTCGTTATTATTCAGTGGGAGATAAAGATATTGAGTTCGGCCCACATTCAGAAAAAAAATATATAGTTTGTTGATTTTATTCAGCTTTGAAAACTTTCATCATTGGTATTTTGGAATATCTAGTGCAAGAAAAATGTCTAGTTTTATTTCTGACATTTTATCATCAGATATAAGTATAAATCTTTTCAACGTGAGTACTCATTTAAAACATTATTTGCAACAGTAAATTGATAATATAATACAATAAAAATATTGAAAAGAACCCAATACCACACATTTTTGTGGTATTAGGGTTCTATTCAATATTTTTATTGTAATATATTGTACCACAATGCTCTTGATATTGTATATGATAATATAATGTTTTGAATACAAAGTAAATTTTTTGTTTTATTTGAAATAGATTGTTTTTCTTACTTTCACGCAGGTAAGATATTCTTTCCCATGCTAAAGAAACCCAACAGTTTTTGATAAGATTTTTCCTTCTTCTACATACACGTTTTTTATAAACAAGTTGTATTTTTTACTCTTGATATATATATATATATATATATATATATATATATGAGAAGGCTGAGGATAAAACAGTACTATATCAATGCTTCTACTATGTATTCATTATTTTTATATTTGTATAAAAATTCTTATGAAATATATTTTGTTCATGTTTCTATTTTTCATTACAACGTCCATAAGGCTCAAAATCATAGTGATTGTAGATTCATAGAATGACTCAAATATTTGTTAATACAGGCATTGCTTAGTAACTAAAAACTGAAGGGGAAAGACAGAATATTGCAAATCTATTATTTTTCTCTTTAATACAAAATACCCACATTTTAGTGGGTCCTTTTAGGATAAGTCTTGTATAACGTAATCCATTGGCATGCCAATTTTTCAGTGCCTAGTGTAACCTGAAAATTCCTATTAATTTGGCAGTTTAAAAACGACTAACTTTTGTGTTTATCATTATATCATCTTGAACTTTCAGGACCTATTTCTTGAAATGTATACTTCATAAAACTACTGTTATTTTATTAATTTAATTAAGTGTGTGTTGACTACGACTGAAATTGTTTTCAGTCTTGTTTCAACTGCCGAAGCGTACTAAATAATCTTTTGACTTGATATTCAACCCTCTTATCATTTATTCAATAGTTATCTTGAGTGCTCAAATAAACACGAATATAAATAAATCTTTCTATTTCACTTTAGTGTAAGCCCCGACCAGCATCGGTTAAACCAAATACGACCTCAAAACTTCATGCGATGTTGTTATTATATTCGTTTTTCCAGAAAGGTAACTCCTCCTGAAAAACAAAATATTTATACAACAAATATTGCTGATTCACCTAGTAACAATAACCGTCCTGGCAATGCCGTGTTACAGCAGAAATATGTGAAACTACCAAGAGCTACACTGGATGGAATAGATACATCCAGGAATGCAAGGATCTGCGGAAATACGATGGAGATGTTCCTTCCAAGTATGCCAATGGGTTAAATGATTACACTTTACAGAAATGTTGGGCAGTTGGAAAAGAAATGAAACGTATTATGGGATTATATTTGTTGAGTTGACATTTACTCAGACATTGTATTGAGTATTTTAATAATAAACTTTGTACAAAATATGGATTTTAAAAGACTTTTTTAGATCATTTATAGAATACCTGTAGACTATACCCTACGTTTGATTAATTAATTCTAATCCTTATTTGTATATCTTTCTTTTGTATATGAGGTCAGAATGGAAACATGAGAAAAAATTTCTAATAAAGCAATAGAAATGAAGTATATGTATTTATCATTGTAATAAACAATAGTGTCTTTATTTATAACACAAAATCGTACTCAAAATTTTTTTTATCTTACTCAAGAATTTTTCATAATACATCATACAAAGATCCTGAAAGATGAAGTGGATCCAAAACAAGGAGTTGAATGAAAAATCGACGTTCAGCAGTATTGGTTGTTGGGACATAATGCATTATACAGTACACAAAGAAGCTTATTTATCTTGCAGAATACAATATTTGCTTTGCTGGAGAATGTTTTCTCAATAGTGCGAGTAAATAAAGCTGCATATAAAAATGGCAATAAAGTTAAAATAAGTTCTAAGTATAACATTTAATTTAGACACTGTAGAGGGATATTGAAACTAAATAAATTTAAAACTAAAAAAATAATAAATTCTGTGTACATTTTAAAATTTCGACTCACAATGCAAGTTCATATTAATAAACAAGTAACTAGTATTCAGACATTTATTTTTCTTAAGATGCGTAAATAAAATAAGTTGACAGGAAATTAATGAATTCTTTTAAAATATATTCAGTGAAAATACAGTAGAACCCCTCTAATACGTCACATTCGTGACCGAGGGTGGGGAGAATTAAGAGAAAAAGACGAATTATGGAATTCGTGAAATTAACATGTAATTGTGGATAGACATAGCTCATAAGTACGTAAATAGGTAGGCAATGTAATTACTGTTGTTCTTCCATGATTTAAGTCGGCCGAAAAACTCAAAAACACTAGTAAAGATTACTAGCTTGCAGTATTGTTCGTAATTACAAATACAGTATGTTACTTTATTTTGATAAAAGATAAAGAAAACATATTACATTACCTTATACATGGCATATTAAATATATTTACAATTTAGCTTTTAAAAAAGCCTATCTTTTTCTTTTGTACTAAAGAATTCTTTTCTTTTTGTATTGCATGCTGTAGAATTTATCTTAATACATTTATTATCAATGTTGTTAGTTCTGCTTATTTTTGTATCTCATACCACCCAATGCATTTAATTAATATTGCATCTACTTCCCTATGAGTCTGCATTTTGTGGGCAAATTTATTGAGAGATTTCTCAGTAATTGAATGACTCATGTAGTATCTGTCTTATCTGATAGCGCCTATATTACGTGACAGTGCAGACGATGTTTGTTGTTATTGTGACGAATTAGAGAGGATCTACTATACTTGAAAGTAATATCTGAGATATAAAATTATTTTCATAAAGAACAAGAAAAAAATGCAAATGCTTTATTTATAAAGACAATGACAAATAGGGATATAAAATTAATTGGAAGTAAAATATTAATAAATTGTACAGCTGCCCTGCTAGAAAGAAAATATTGTGTACTTGCTGATTTAATTGTTTCAGCTATACAACATAACAGATTAAATAATATATTAAATATGTATTTATTTATACATTACACATTACTAATGAACCTTAAAAGATAGTACCGAAATGTTAACAGTTATTTTCTATGTGCGAAACATCAAACCTGGATTGTATAAAAAGTTGTTATAAAACTTAAAACTCACACATACACACACAATTTGATTTGTAGATGACTTTTTTCACGTTAGATATTTATTAATTGTGCTTACATTTCATTAACAAGAATATTTATAAAATTATTTGCTCGAAGCTTTTGGTATCTTCAAGAGCTTTATACACTGTCAACAAATAAAACAATAAAGCGAGGCTTTAAATTAATAGAAACTATAATAAATATAAAATTAGCAAAAAAACATTACTATTATAAAATTTTTGTTACAATTTTTTTAAAAAATTGACTAAATAAAGTATTAGTAAAAAAATACATTGATACCATAAAATATCTGATGTAATTTTAAAAAATTAGAGAAAATCCTTACATCTGTAGCATATACGTACAGTAATACCTCAACTTACGATACCCCGTCTTACGCAATTCCCAAGCTATGCGGTTTTAAATGATGATGTCCGAGTTACACAGAAACTGGCCTAATCTGGAAGGAATGCCTAGGAGTACTTTTATAGCACATGAAGAGAAAATATTTCCAGGTTTTAAGACCGATTGACAGTGATGGTTGATGCAAATACAGCTGTTGACTGTAAGATGGAACAACCTCTCATAGTTTATCACTCAGAAAATCTAAGTGCATTAAAAAATATGCATGAAAAAAATTTCTTGCTTATGATTTGGAAATCGGAAGGCTTGGGAAATCAGCTTCCCTTTTTGAGAATTGGTTTAGTCATCATTTCATACCTCAAGTCGAACGTTATAGTCGGTCTAAACAAATTCTTTTCAAAGTAATTTGTATTAATTGACAATTCAGTTATGTACTAGTTATATAGTTCCTTCTACTTAAACTAATTTTGACACAAGCGTGAAAATGAAATTTTTTCACCAAACAACTAGTGTTTAATTGATGAGCTCATAGAAATGCATGAGCAAGACCTTAAAAACCCAGATTCTTTAAACCCAGTTGAGGGAGAAGATGAAATGACGGTTAGAAACTTGACTTAATGCCTTAGTTTAGTTGAAGAAGGTTTACAAATTTTGGAAATCATAGACTCCAACGATGAGCGTATTTCTGCCAGAAAACAAACAAAAGTTAGCGAGTTATGAAGAAATTATGAGAAAATAATCTCCAATTCATCAAACAAATTTACTAGATTTTATGAAGCCAACTATGTCAAAATAACCTCTTTTTCCTCACTTCTTTGCAATATGTATGTATGGATTATAATTTTTTGTTGTATTATATATTTAAGATTTTAATACATACACATTTTACTTCTAAATTATTAGATCATCTAGTCCTTTGGTCGCAGTTAAACATGATTCCTATGTGATCGTTATGTAAAATTATACTTATGCGAATTCAACTTACACGGTTATTGTTCGGTCCCACCTATTGCATAAGTACGGGGTATTACTATAATATAAAAATTGGTTCTTTACAAACATCTTAAATGAATGAAACACACAATTTTCTTAAGCTTAAACTAATAGCCAGACTGTAATATCAACTATCGTAAATCTGCGGATGTATATTATAATAGTGAGGTTTACAATAGTTATGTTGTGTTTACACTTCAGATGAAAAAATTACAAATTGTTTATTAGTGAATAATGCATAAGAACATGCAATAAAACAAGTTATTTTTATGGTGTACACTTGCATGTGTTAAAAACAAGATTGTTAAAGCTGTATCCTACTTGCGGCAAACCAAACTTTTTTTTCAACTCTGTTTTTTCCATTACAACCTAGTTTTCTCAATCACATTTGATATAAAAGTTATAAATTTCGGCGGATAGGGGTAATATTTACAAATTTCTCATGCAGCCCACTGGTTGCATTATTACATTGAAATACCCCATATCTCGGGATTGAAAATGGAAGAATATGTTTGAATTAGTCTAAAAAATATTTTTATTTAGGATGTACAAAACGGAATTGAGTACATTTACCTCCAATCCCTAATTTATTTTTGTTTAATATAAATTACATTCAAAATTTTATCCTGTGATGAAAATGGTTCGAGCTACATTATCAATACTTCTACAGTTCTTTTCACTACAACTTAGGTAAAAATTAATACAAGTAATTGTTTTTTAAAAAATTATACAAACAAATTTAATAAATACAAATAACTAATTATAGATATCAATTTTTAAAATCTGCTTTTACTCGTAATTATGCTGCACAGAAAAGTTATTTAAACAGTTCAACAAGCACAACACTAGATCATGAAAAACCATGCAAGCAGGTGTTTCAACCTGTTTTGTCAATGACTCTACGACAAACAATGTGAAAACTACAATGTGATTACTCATTTCAGAAGCTTGAAATTATATCTTTTATATAATAAATTTTATTTTTACTTGTCTAGTGCAAATGTTGAAGTTTTAATAAAATTCTTCCTTTTTATAAAATAAGCATTCAATTATAATTAAGATTTGTGATCTTTTTGCAAAGGACGGCCATTATAAATTTGTTAAAAGCAATAGCTTAACAATGTTTACAAGCTTGTGTATACAGTAAACAATTTCTCTAAAATTAAGAGTAATATTAATGAGGCAGTTAATATTTAGCAGAAAGAAACAAATGAATGTTCTGAAATTTACTTACAGGGCCACTGATTATATTTACAACAGCAGACATCAATTCAATATTTCCGGCCATACCTGGAAAAGATAGGCCAAGCTCAAGATCTAAGTTAAAAGTAAAGATAAACACATGCAGTTAAAAATTATATCATGCTTCCATCATCTTTTTTTTTAAAAGGATTCTTATATTAAAAATATCTGAACAAATAAAGGTCATTGACGGAAATATTATTTTTAATAACTTTTATTTTATGTCAAGTCTTACATTTAGTAACCTTTACATCTTTCATTTCTTTGCTAGTTTTTTCTAACAATTTAATCTTTTCTCATTTAAAAAAAGTGTAAAACAAGATAATGATTATTACAAGTACATTTCTATTCTTCAGAATCATCTTTGTATATGACTTTACAATCTTGAAAAAAAGTTTATATATAGGTAGTGAGGCGAGTGATGAAATTCTCTCTGCACATATTAGGGTAGGTAGCAGTTTGAAAGAAATCTTATTTAGCGGAGTAGGTTAGCTACTTTTATATTACCAACCCACCGAACATTAGTCCTTTGTTATAGTAATTTAGGTTTCAACAGTATTGCAAGTGATCTGTCTATGTTTAAAGCTATTTAAAGTATCAAAACTGCTTTACGTTTATAGAAAGAGAACACTTAAAGACTAATTTTTATATACAATAACCGTGTACTCTCCCAAATTACTTTTGTATAAAATTATATAATTTATTTAAATTTTCTGAACTTTATTTTTTACCAATTTTATTAATATTAGTGTTGTACGACAATGATGGCTCACTTTATAACAATGACATGTTTTTGGACAGGACAGAATACACACTACAAGTACTGAGACATAAAACTATGAGAATTTTATTCTGAACAGGGGTTCTATGCAGACACCAATTTTCTTTGCCCGTCATTCCCGAGAGAGTTTCATCACTCGCATCACAAGCTACACTACTATATTAATAAGTTATCACTAGAATGGTATTAAAAACATGCTTCCATTCACAAAAAAATTTAGGTAAACATTTTAAGTGCTAATTATTAAATTTCTACGTGATCACTTAAAGTCCTGAAGGATAGGGATCATGTAATTTTGGATAGGGATCATGTAATTTTAAGGAATTATGGTTTACAGTTTCCTTTAAAACAATTTTACTACTATTAACAATCTGAGTACTGAGTCATAAATTGGCTTGTTAGTATTTTATCTACAATATTCTATTGATGTATCCTAACTGTCCATTTACAGTTAGCTATAAATATGTTACCTTCATAACAGACAAGGCATTAAATTTATTCATTAACAGATATTATAAGACATGCATTGCCAATGTAACTAGGAAAGAAAGACAACAGAACTGTTTGGTACAAAACATGATTAATACTATGTTCACAATACATTTATAATAAAGTTAATAAAAATATGAACAATCTAACGATTCACCTACTTTCTACTTTATTTGAAGCCATCATTCTCCTGTTCTTTCAATTCATCAAATATCTTGTGAATCACTTTGTTCTTTTAATGTCTCCATGTTGCCAAATACTGACAAACAATCCATCCCTTATTTAATGTACTACCTTTTTTAGAATGTTAAGTACATCTTCTGTTAATGTCCTCTTCATTATGTATTACATTAGAAAGATGTTTCGTGAATCTTGTGGCTATTGTCTACTCTTAGCAACGTTCCATGCACTATCAGAAATTATATGAGGGGGACCCAGAATTATATAGCCGTGAGCTTGCTAATGGCATTAGTGACTTCCACCGCTAGTGGAAGTAAACATGCCTTGATTAGTCAGTCTACCATGAGAGGCTGAGTTTGGTTGTGAAAGCTTTTATTTAAAGGCCCTAATAGTTAATTTCAGTTTTTAAGATGAATGGTTTTCAAGAACAACGCTCATCAGTGAAGTTTTGTTTTCTATTGGAGAAAACTGAAGCAGACACAATTTTTTTTTGTTAAAATCAACTTACAACGAAGACGCCATAAGCAAAACACGAACCTATGAGTGGTTTTCATGATATTAAAAAAAGGGGGACGTGTCGATTGCAGACTTGCCTTGATCTGGACGTCCTTTGACTTCAAAAACCGAGCCAAATATTGCGGAAATTCGTGAGTTGATTATGCTTAACTGGCGAACTAGTTGACTTACCAAACATTTCTAGGAACTTTTGTCAACAAATTCTCAATGAGGAATTAGAAATGTATGTGATAAGAGGCAAAGTTTGTTCCTCGTATCGTCACTGATAAACAAAAACAAAGTGGAAGTGTGCAGCGATTAAATAAACCAGTTAGAATATGATGTAAATTTTTCTCTATTGTAATAACTGGTGATGAGAATTGGTGTTGTGGGTGCAACCAATAAACTTAAGAGTAGTCAAGCTAGTGAAAACCGCCATAACCTCCACGACCAAAAAAGCGAGGCAAGTGAGATCATATGTGAAAACATGGCCGATTTTCCTTGATTGTGGAGGAGTGGGCACTTCACCAGGAGAACGTGCCTGCCCACACCGTCATTATAGCACAATTTTTGGACAAAACTAGCATGACCCTACCAGGGTTATTCACCAGATCTTGCCTTGTGCGACTTCTTTCTGTTTCCCTGAATGAAACGGGAGCTTAAAGGACAAAATTTTCCTACCATATAAGATGTAAAAGAATAAACAACAGAAGCATTAAAAGGCAAGTTAGAAGAGTTCCAGAGTTTATTTCTAGTAAAAAAGTCTAGATATGTGCATCTTGTCTAATGGGGAGTAATTTGAAGAAATAAAAGTGGCATTGTCTACAACTAAATTTTAAAGCATAACAAATTCCGCTTATTTTTGAGTCCTCCCTTGTATTGCATCTAACAAAGATATTTGATTGCCCATATAGTTTGTGATATAAGACAAATTTTCTTCAAAAGTTATTTTGCATGATGTCTTATTTGTAATTTAATTGGGAAATAAGAAAAGAGGCTGGATGTTGATGAATTACACTAAAGTTTGGATGGGTCCAGCTGGCATTTCTAAACTAAAAAGAATCTTGTATATCTCTTTGTCCTATTTCAGTAATTAAAAAAAAAATCTGGATGATATCCATGCTTTTGTGTTTCAGCTTAGAGGTTTTTACTGAAAACAAAATTGTTTGTTCCAGTCATATTGGATCAAACAAACCTCTTTTAGTTTAGTTGGCTAGGAAGCCAACTACCAAGATAGTTTTGGTTCTTAAGTTGAAGAGAATGTTGTAAGTATAAGAATTAATTTTTAATACAATTATATACATATTTATCTTTGTATGATGGTTTAAGTTCAGTCCAAGTGTTTGTTTTTAAATTCAATAACATAACTACTTTTTATTTTAATAGTTAGCTTTGTCATTATTACCAATCAAGCAATTTGTATATACACTTAAATTCTTTACACAAATTTCCTCTAAAGCCTCCAGCTTTTGATGTAATATTTATTCAAGTACAAACATCTGATCTGTTAAAATCATTTCAGAAGTACTACATCTACATAAATATGTTTATATTTTCTCTGTACTCTTATGCAACCTTTAATAATCTGTCCTCACATACTAAAACTGTTTCTTAAGTTGAATTTGCTCGTCTAAACTATCAGATACACAAGTTTTAATGGTAAATGGTTTTTTGGTTACTGTCACAAACTTCCATATTTAAAAAAATTGTATTACACTAATTACAGTAAAGGTAATAATTCTTCAAAAAACAAAAATTATCTACGTAAAATTGAGTTGTACTGTACTCCACATTATAAGAAAATAAAAATTTTCAACTCCGTTTTGTTATTCATTGAAGAATGCTTTGAAAATAAAAAAATGACTGTACTATCGTAATGCTAATTTTGGAGATTGTAAAGAATAAAATGATGCAACAAAAACCGTAATCTATCTTATGACGTATTTATTGTGAGAGAATTTGAGAAACCTTTAGAACTTTCTCTTTCTCTTACAAACTAAGCCCAGTATTATCAACACCACCTTTAATAGTAACTTCAATTTATTTTTACAATTAAACAGCCTTATTATATAATTTTTTAAAGAATCTAACTTCTTAAATGATTTACTCTTTCTTTAGTTGTCATAAAATTATTTGCCTACATATAATCAAACCTACGTATAATGAAATTCAACTACATTACACTGCATAATACATTGTCTACATATGTGATGGGGCAAGGAAGTATCCCTACTTTTGAGATGGTATTGTTGATTAAATAATAAACGTGTTACAGCATAGATTCCCAAAACATGGGGGGGGGGGCGTGAAAGCAAGTCAGGGGAGCCGTGAGACTAGTTGGAAAATAATAAGATGAGTTCTTATTTGGTTAAAATTCAAGTACACAATGTATCAAAATTTAAAACTAAATTAACACTGCAGATTTTATTTACATAGGTAATTTTATTGAACATGATGTTCAGAAAATTTTTAAGTGAAATGTATGCATTTATAAAAGAAATATAAGTAAAGGTTGGGCAAATTTTGTAAATTTGAAATTAAATCAACACGACAGCTTGAAAAGAATAATAGCACAAAAGTGTTGCAAAACGAATGTTTGCCGTTCAATGTGGCAACAGCGTTAAATCTTTATTTTGGATATAACGCTGAGAAGTGTATCACAGGCAGCTCTTCAATTATACTTGTTTTTTTCAAGCACCTACTTGTGAAAAAAACATTTTCAGCACTTGTTGAAATAAAAACAAAATTAAGGAACAAACTTGATGTTGCTAATGACTTGCGTTGTGCCTCTACTAAAATATAACCTGAAATAGATACTCTAGTGAAAAAAATTCAATCTCATCCATCTCACTACCAGATTTTCCTCATCAGTTAAAATTTACCTTGGGAAAGTATGTATAAATATATAAATTGTTATACATAGAATATTTGTTTCTTTTTAATATGCTCGTACCATTTATTTATAGTATAAAGAGGAGGGGGTGTGAGTGGCTTTAATTTCAAAAAGAGAGGGTGTGGTACCAAAAGGTTTAGGAACCATTATGTTAGAGAAATAGGGATATGTATCAATGACGCTGTAGCAGTGGAAGTTTCTGTTAGTGCCGGGATTAGTTGTAGCCATGACTTAGTTGAACAAAAAGGGTGCTTCTGATAACAAAGTGTATTTTTCACAAAACAAGTCTATCATTGCAGTACAGTGAGCACTTCGTAATCATTATGAAATTTTCCCTCAAATTCTGTTCTTGAAAGAAAATCCATTTAGTTATAAGTGGATAGGTTCCGTGTATTTGGTAGTTGTGAAAAAAAAGTTGGAGTTGAAGCAAGCATCTGCTCTAGCGTGTTCTGCTGGAAATTTGATGGTTGCTTTGAAAGAAATGTTCCCTGAAAACCAAGGTGCTTAAATATAGACCCAGGGCCCTAAAAGTCTTTATGCATACAATATCCATAGAAGTTAACAGAATTTTTGTAATATATGCTTTCTAGAGTTATGCAGAACTTTCCTAACGGGTTACAGCAGTGCATTTTTTATAAAGGGGAACATCACTTGAATGATATGTTGTTTAAAACAAAGTAAAATTAACTTCCAGATATACCCTTCCGATGCTACTATAAAGTTTTGTTCCAACATTTTTTGTCGTTTTTTAATTTACATTCAAAGTTAGGGATACTTTCTTGCCCCACTTTGTGCTAGTAAGTCTTTTTTTTATTCCTACTATTAGACATTTAAAAAACATTACATTACATAACTATGCATACCTGCAATGCAACATATTTTGATTAGGCCTATATTTCATTGAACTACAAAGTACCTTTCATCTGTCATTAAGTTTATAGTTTAACAAATAAGATTTTATAAGGTATGTAATATCTCTGACTATTTTCATCTATGTTATTTCTTAAACTGTTATTAAAAAAAAAACTTTTTGTTGCAATGTTCTGTAACGCAGTACTTGTTCATATAATTAAATTTCACAATTTTTCTCAATAAAATTGTATACATGAGAAATTCCTATAATTTAGAATTTTCGTAATTCAGATGAGCCGCAATTTTCCGAATGTTTACTATATTTCCATATTATGGTTTATCATATTATTACTATTTAATAATCTAGACTAATTTTTTTCTATAATATATGTTTCAGAACACATAACATTAATTAGTAAAATAATATGCAATGTGTTAATTATAAATTAAGTAGAGTTAATATACAATAGAAGAGTTTTATAAATGGCATTTGCTTAAATTCATAATCAATTCCTGTAAACAAACTTAGCTATTTGTTGTTCCCAGATATGAATGATAATATACCATTGTGTGGCAATGATAACCACAGATGGTTTTTCGCCAGGAAAAAATGTAACTAAACAAAATTGTTGAAAATATTAATTTAAAGAACAAATATTTTAAAACCATTGGTTTCACTGCTCTTTTGCTTAGAGCATCATTTTGATTTACCTAAATAATATTACTAAAGCGTACATTTATTTTACATAGTCTTATATTGTTTTAATTCCTTCCATTAATTCACTCTCTTTATATATATCTTGTATAAATTTTCAATCAGTATTAAAATATTTTTTATTCATCCCCTCAAGTTCAAATACATTTTTTTAAACTTGTAGTGGATGACACTTGATTGATGTAACACATTTTTTTCTTCAAACATTAATTCATTAATTAAATTTAATAATGAATAAATTTTTGTTTTATACGGGAGAAAAACTTTTCACACAAGGGGCAAGGTATGCAATATAGTTATTTATAGCGTTATGATGATAGCATCTTAAAACAGACACATCCAGACACTAAAATAATTTCGAACACACTCAGTTTCTCTCTCTGATTGACAAAGGCTACAGTGTATTCGAAATATATAACTATTTTAGTGTGTCTATTTAAACTCTTTGCACGTGTATAATGTGATTTCTCGTAAGGCTGAAATCTCTGCCAGCGCGTATTACGCGAAATCACGTATTAACAATATTTTGTATATGGAAGTCCTAGTTATCTGTTTAAAGTCCATTATAATGTGGAACAATGTTTGTTTGGTGAAAAGAAACTCCTCAGCTACGTTTATTCTCGGCCACCTGGTACTGATCCACTTTCCGTTGTCAAAGCCACCAGGCGCCATTACGTGTTACACGCAATGTGTGTATGACGGAAATTCTCGGCAGGCTCAGTGTCTGCCAGCTTATTTTGTGTTCGGATTGTGATTGCTATAGTTGTTTATTCTTTACGTAAGTGACCTTTGTTTGTACTGTAAGATTAATTTATTGTTTATGATTTCATGAATAATTATTTTAGTTAATGTATTATTTATTTATTTTTTTTTTAGTAAATATTAGTTATAAACATGACAAATCCTGATGATCCTGGCTTTGATGCTTTTGTTAGAGAAATAATGAATGAATGCCTCTTTTTCAACTTCGTTTGCGTCTAATAGTGAACCCGATATCATAGACATGGGCGATGTTATTGTACACAATTGTATAGGCCAAGTGTAAGCAATATTCAGAACAAGGCAGCAGGTGAGTACACCCGTACTAATTTGCAACAAGTGAATGATTGGAAGTGGCTCTTGTTAACTCCTACATATTGTACACAAAAGTACAAACACTGTACAACAAAAAGTCAATGGCCCATGAACAATTTAGAAATAGCTTAGTGAATGATCTGATTGAAGAAAGAATTGCCTAGCAAAAGAAAAGGAAACCAGGACGGAAACCACAGGGACCTCCTGAATAAAGATTTGAGGATCACCACTTTTTATCAAAGAAAGAACAAGGAACAAGATGTGTCGTGTGTTTGAAAAAGGGACTTTCCAACCTTGCATTCAAAAGTGATTTTGATTTTTTTTTATACATAGAAAACATTGGGTTATTGTTCGAAAGTTGATAAATATTATATTTTGGCTCCTTTCTATTTAGTAATATTAGTAAGTTTTGTAATATGCCAATTGTTTAGTTGAAATGCATTTATTGATATCTTGGATTAGCCAAATATGTTTATATCTATAAGTTAATTTTTAATGATTAATCTGTAAAAAAATTTAAAAAATTATTAGTTTAATATTTGTTTGGTTCCAGACAACCAAATACATCTTTAAGAACTCAAAATTAAATAGATTTTTGAATAATTCAAAAAAAGTTTTTTTTTATCTAATAGCCCGTAATCTATTAATTGCCCATTATATATCCAGAGTGCTAAGGGTTAAGATTACAGACCGGGCTATTACAAAGTTAAAGACAATTTTTAGTTTATAAAAATGTCTTAAAACAGTGGTTGCTGATAACAAAAAAATGACAAAGAAGAAATGTAGAGTAAGAAAATTTAGTTTCTCTTCGTTTTATTCTTATACTTCTTCATTAAAGATTATTCTTATAGCCTATTGCAGATTTTTCTCATACTCATGTCAACACCATAAAAAACACATAATGCATATAATTTTTCAACCATATTAATGCTGTATAGTAATTAACTTTAAATGATTAAAAAAACACTACTGTTTTAAGCAATTAAAACTTATACAGTAGTCTTGCTTATCCAACCCGACTCTTATGTATCCAACATTCTTATTCGACAACTTAAAAAATGCTCTGCATATTAAAGAGCATATAGATCTAGTCGCCACTTAGTGTAACGCTACCCCAAATGATGTACCAGGGTGTCTTGGAAACTGTTAAAAAAAAATTATCGAAAGAATGCACTATCAACATGGTTAGAGCAAGCTGATGGTAGGCAGACTGATGTTATAGCTATCTTTATTTAAATGAGTCGACAATTGCCAAATTTTGGAACAGGTTAAGGAGAAAATGGAAATGAAGATAAAGAAGTTCTAAAAATTAATGAAGAATTCCTTTTTTTAACTTTCCCTGTCATCCAACACTTTCACTTGTCCAACATCATGGCGGCCCGTTTGCAACAAATAAGCGACACTCTACTATATTCATAATCTTGCTGCAATTATTGGTTCTCTTGCAAACATTCTTAAAGCAATGCTAAAATTTACTGTGCAAAGACTGAATTTATAAATTTTAAAAATAAAATAAAGTTGTATTCTTACCTTGAAGGTGCAGTTATTGCAGGTACGTGGTTTCTTCGGGCGAGCCTAGTTCTAATTCGACCAGAGCTACAGAAATAAATAATAAAACGACAACATGCTTATAAATCATGCAATAGTGATTGTACAAGATATCTGAAATTTAACTCCCAATTTTAACTAATATTTAATGTAAAAAGCAAGTACAACACTATTGCCTTAAATTTCTGTATACATACAACATAAATAAATAATAACATGTGCTACAGTTACACACTAACATTTCTATGCAAATCTACTGCATGCAAATAGTATTTGCTTGAAAATAAAAGTTACAAATCAGAAAGATAGTTTTCATAAGTCATGACCATAGAAATAAAAGCTAATACAAAGGGTATGGTATAAATTTACCTAAATTCATACTATGATTTCATCATAGATGAACAAACAAAGTTATGCAAAGCTGATGCAAATGTAAGGTAAAACTAAAAATTACTTTCTCATTCTAGCATTTTTTGTTCTAATACAATATATACGAAAATAATTATGAATACAAACTGTATGTATATTAGTATACATGGTATGTACCATGTATTGCAATGGGGAAAATTTACATTGCAACTGGTGTATTACAATGCAATTCTGTGGTATGCAAGTAAGATGACATTGATTAATGAATTTTTGTTTTCAGGCTTGCAAAATTTGGGATATGACTTGCAATGTTTCCAATTTAATCTCTTACTATACGTACATATGAGAGCATTGCAACGCACGTCAGATAACACATTATCGTACACATACAGCGTTTATTACCAGTTCAACTATGGAAGTCGAAGAGGCAGTATGAATTTAGATTTTATACCGTAGGTATAAATCATGAAGACAAAGACAAAGGAAGTTGTGGTTACATCCAATATTATGTGACAGATTGACTCATGGCTCTTTCGTCACACTTTACCCCATTCTTAGAAAGTATGAGCCCAAGATTTTAATTACTTACGAATGCCGATTTCGTTTGACGAGTTATTAGATGAGTTTTAAATGTCAGTTTAGAATTAGCAAACAGTACCATATTGGCAAGTTGTTTATTTATTGTACAATGAGATGGACACAGGTATAAAGATTTGCTTTATAAAGCTCCATTAATTGATTTGTCTGTCAATTACTGTACCATGGCCAAACATGTATGCAAAAGGGTGAGAGACAGATTTGCTTGTTACTTCATCAAAGAAGGCAAACTACCATGGCATGATAAAATGGTGTGAAAAGGGATAAAATTTCAAAAAACGAATGAGTGAAAAAAACATGTGTTAAATTATATTGTGGTAAACTACCCCATGAGTACAATATAATTGTAATTAATGAGTAATAAAAAAATTCTTATATTTGATTTAAATGTATGTATAAGCCTAAAATAAATGTTGCTACTATAATTATAGCATGGCAATTTTTTCTTCCATAATTGTAGGTATAAACTGCACTAAAACGCATGCTAGACTGAATCATGTGAATGGTCTAATTAACACCTAGGGAACTCGAAGCACGCTCCATTCGCTCGTACCATGACTAAATTTTGAGACGCACATTATGACAATCCTCCAGTTGAAAGCATCCATCACATGTGTACACGGACATTTGTTTGTAATACTTGAAAAAACACATTGCAATGCTCTCTGTGTACGAAGCCTTAAATGGAGCCATGGGGAATTTTAGCGTTGTTTTATTAAGGTCTGGTAGGTCTAGGATCATTTGTTAAAACAGGGTGTTTGTAGGAAAATCCAGGTTATAACTCCTAGGTTATTCAATCTACAACTGGAGTGATAAGTTAGTTAATAAATGGCACCAAGGTTTTTCCCTTTTCACATCAGCTTTTTTTCTTGGTGTTGAAACTAATCTGGTTGAATTTTAAAATCATAATGAAAATCAAACATTTATAGTTATCGAAATATTCTCATGAACTCTTGATTATTGACCAAGTCTATAAAGTTATATGAATAGACTAATGGTACTAAGAGTTCAAAAAAGTTGTTTCTAGAAAAGTAATTGGACTTATACATAAATAACACAAACTTGTTATCCAATAAACAATGCAAAATTATATACAGGGAAACAAACTATTTGGCTTATCTCCTGAGAAAATGCCCACAAAAGTTTAACTTGTCCTTTCCAAGCTACCAATTTTAAAAAAAAGTTTTAACTGAGGCACTGAAAAATACGTAGAAAAAAAAGATTTATAACTGTATGAAGCAACTGTGGCGTACTGTTTATTTTTAAATAAATAAAGCCTATAAACCACAAATAACTTTTATTTAAACCTTATGTACATTTCAATTGCACAGCAATCATCTTCAGAGGCATTTAAATACTCTGAAGTTGTATTTTTAAATACCTCTGAAGATGATTGCTGTGCAATTGAAATGTACATAAGGTTTAAATAAAAGTTATTTGTGGTTTAGAGGCTTTATTTATTTAAAAATAAAAAAAGATTTATTTTCCATAATTTTTGTCTGTAAATCTATTTTCATATTAAAACGTTCTTGTAAATAAGTACCAAAATGTGGGAACACAACTTACACTAACGCGCAGCATAAATCTAATTACAAGAAAACCATCACCTCATCTAATTCAAAACTAATACCCATGACACATTACACCAGAAGCTGGTTAAGATCATAAATTAAATACCCTCATATTTATAGTGAGCTATAAATGGCATTAAAGCACTTATTTTCTTTTATATTAGATCTATGATTTACATAAACAATAATTTGGAAAAGTATTTTTATAAAAATAATAAATCCATATTAGCTTAAGCAATAGTATTCCTGATGAACTCTGCCACATTAAAAGCTGATGATGCAAATGACAACTAACCCGTTACTAGAAAAATCCGTCTAAGAGTCAAGCAACGATGTTGATGGGTAAATAGTGTTTAAAATTTGAATGCTTACCAAATTATCCTGTCAAACTTACAGAATAACCTTTAAATTAATATATTATTATTATTATTATAAAGGAATCGTGGATTTATCACTCCTTGTATTCGTGCAAAGAAGGAAAAAGAATAACCATACTCGTAATTCGTTTTGGTTGCAGAGTCATATTGACATTAGAAGTTGTGCCATTGTAAACACACTTTTTTCAAAACAAAAAAAATTATAGCTAATTCATATACATCTTTACAAACTAACTAGATATTTTCTGTCGAAAAAATTACTGTAGAACAAGGTGTAACCTATGTAGAAAAATAATCGCAAAAACAGAAATAATTGACTGTGTGACATCAAATATACGACGTAAGCTCCCCACACGGTAACACCCGACTGGGAAATGGAGAAAAATCCTAACTGTGCTTATCCTAACACCCAACTAAAGGACGGAGGAACATGCAGCTGTGTACACAACTTGTTGAAACCATGTTATTGGTTGCTGATAACAGATGAGTCATTTCTTGTGAAAGGGTTTGGCCGAGGCATATCCGGAAGATCAATAGAATAAATGCAATGGATCATGTTTTATTTATATTTAAGCAAACAATAGCCATATGGGAGCCGGGTGATTCTAGTTACGGGTTAAAATAGAAGATACAGTAATTAAATGAAAGGAGACAGAGCGAAATAAGAAACATGTTTAGCAAGGAGCATTTATCCCATGCCCCTCCCCTTCTATGAAGCAAATACTGCAGGAAAGTAAGAGGTGTGATGCAGAGGAATCTTGATTTTAGTAGTTAGTGGTGTTGGCAGATATTGGCAAAATCTAGTCACTAACATCAAACCATAAGAGTCTTTCATTCAGCAACACTGCGAGTCTGACACAGTGTACATACTTACTATGTCTGGTACACTCTTACATACTTATTAGGGAAATTAATAATCTGTATTCATTATCCGATTATACATAACTTTTTTTGAGATAACATTAACTTTAATGACATAATAAAGTACAGAATGACACCACATTGATTTTGACTTGTACCTTTTAATTAGTAATATTTTCATAAATAACTGTAGTAGGGTTAAACAGTATGTCAGAAAACAAAAGATTTAATTTTATTGAGTTTCTGGAGCTTAATGTTTACCATATAGGTCTGGAATAAATATCCTGTACTAACAACTCAATTGAAATTACTAACACAAAGGTATAATTGATGATCATAAGATACTGGTAAAAGTTAGTGTTTTAACATAAATAACACTACATGAAAGTAACAGTAACTATTAGAAATCAATATGGGTGGTATTGCAGTAAAATTATTGCATGCAGTCATGTCAAATGTGTCCAGTAATAACAATAAGAATAATAATAAATATTTCTGAATATTCCCCTCTCTTTCGTATTAATAAAAATGTATACTACATTTAAATACAGTAGAACCTCTCTAATTAACCATGTTTGGGACCAAGGGGGGTGACGAATTTGAGAAAAAGACAAATTACAGTAATCATAAAATTATCATATATAATGTAATGATTATACAGTAATGTAATTTTATACAGTATATAAAATCATATGTAAAGTAACTAAAGTTGTGCTTGCATACTTATGTCATGCAAAAAACTTATCAACACTATAAAAGGACTACTAACCTGCAGTATAGTGCATAATTACAAATATAGTAAGTAACTCCAACTTCCTAATAAAAGAAATTTTAAAACAAATATTACAGTATATAGTAGGGACAATAACGCCAGTAAGAAAAAATATGGTATATTAAATATGTTTACGTTTTAGTAAGCTACGTGGTTGATACGAGCATTCACGATACAAACTAAAACTTGGTTGATACGCGAGTCAAGAGACTTTGATTTTAATAAATCAAGGTTTTTGGACTCACGTGTCAACAGTTTTTGTTCAAAAAAAAAAAAATTTGTAAGAATGTACACTTTTAGGTTTTAAAAAAAGTGTAATTTTCTTTTGTACTAAGGAATTTTTTCCGATGGCACCTATACTATGTGATGTTACAAACGCTGTTTGTTATTACTGTTACGAATTAGAGAGGTTCTACTGTATATTCATTTATTGAACAAAGAGTATGTAATGTAAATGTAAAAAAAAAACCAACATTTAACCATGTGATATTTACAAGGTGTGCAAATATACTTACTTAGAAGAAGCGGGTAAAGCTAGTGGACCAGAATGATCTCGTGGACGCCTTGGTCCATATCTTGCCGAAGATGTATAACCTATAGCATTGTGTGGCACAGCACTACGAGCTTTCTGCTCCCATTCCTTGTTGAAATCTTCTGCTTCCTCTGTTATTAAACAACAAGTAATTAATTTCCACTGGATATAGGAACATTCACTTTTGAATTATTATCATATCTAATCGGAGACAATTGAAATTAAACGTAGGGTTAATGTATGTAAGGTTATATTTCAATTTTCTTGAAACAAAAATAATTTGCGTTTTGCATCTGAAATGATAATACTTTTATTACAAAATATAACTTATTTACAATTTACACATTACTTAGGTTTATGATAACAATTGCATTCAATACCTGAAATGATTAAAGCTACAAATGACATTCTTATTTCCAGTATTTTTAATTATATTCTTGAAATTAATGTTTAAAATAAATGTAAATGCTCAGGGAGGGTAATTACTCTTATCGGCCGATCTTCGCCCTGTACAAGATTGGCAAGATAGTTCTATGCAAGACATCGATTGAACGTCATCCCTCTCATTACACTCGGCGTAACGTGGTTTTGTTACATTTTTATATTGTTGCATGTTTTTATACATTTTTCATAGGAGCACAACACCATCTATATGTAAGTAATCAATTTATAAGTATATATTTCCTGAAAGCTTGTTTCATTCCCTTTACAAAACAGACAAATAGAGGCGGGTGCCTATTAAAGGGGCTAGGCTTCAAAGTGTTAAACATAGATAAACCGAATCACTGATAAAATATAGAAGAAACAAAGATCTTACACAACACAAAATAATTTATTGGCGGACATGCCAACATCATCAAATTTTACAAGCCCAAGTACTATAAATGGGAAAACTTTTATTTCACATAAATAGAATATATAAAAAACTTCATGTTACCAAATAATTTGAATGAGACATTTTTTAATTGCCTCCACTGCAAAGTAACATAAACCTCCTATATAAAAATTGTCCTATTTTGTCATCTTCAAAATCTACTGAAAACCAACACTTGTACATTCATATATTGATAGAACACACTTAAACATTAACAACCAATTCATTTCAATGTAAATATGACACTTTTAGATCTAGGTTCCATTAAGTAAAAGAAGTGTCAAAATTCAATGATAAAAATCAACAGAAAACTCAACACAATTAAATACCTAAAAACAGAAACTAGAATAGTAATGCAATTACCTATGCTTATTGTATTAGAGAAAAAAAATAAAAAACAGAAGAAAATATAATTCGTTCCTTACGTACATAAACAAGATCTCAAATATAATAACCACGTACTAAAAAAAAAGATTACAAGATAGAATTTTAAAAAATTAAAACTTCATTAGAGCTTTAAAAAAACACAAACAAAAGGAAAAATCCAAGAATAATGTATGTACAAATTAAACTACACACAATTACCATAAATTCTATTCTTAGCAAATAGGACAGCAAAAAAAAAAAAAAAAAAAAAAACAAAACAAAACATGTACACTCTTTTGAAATGGCAGATTCCTCTTTTGCTAACTACATTAAAAGGTCAGTTGGGTAAGTGCAATTATCAATCACAATCTAGAAATTTTCTTCATCGAGCGAAAAACCAAACCTATACACACTAAAATAATACAAAATTTTGAAACAAAACAGAACACAAAATAAAAACATTAAAAAAAACTCAATATTACAAATAACAAACACATTTTTCAACCATATTATTCAAAAAACTTTGTTTAACCCATTATGGTTGGCTGCCTCAACTTATGCAACAATTATTTTCTGCAGATGGTATAATTTTGAAACATGTAGGTCATCGATAGTCAGTCGTTGAATGTTTAATCTGCTTGGCCTTGTTAATGTGCCGTCTTCGTGTTTCAAATAACCACGAATAACTCTTTTCTCATGAGTTGGTGACTTTTTGGCTCTCAAAACTGTCACCAAAGAAAAAGATATTTATATCTGTCTTTGTAATGACAACAAATAAATCAGGATTTTTATTATTGTCCTAATGGTTTCTTATAACCAATTTACCAGTAGCCATTTAGCTAAGATCGTAGTTTAGTCTTTGTCATGCAGTTACACCTTGGTTGTGTATTGTGATCGTCCGAGTTGGAGCAAATGTTACTCTATAGTGTTCAGTGAACTTAATGAGCAATGACGGTTTGTTGTAACTCTGTTTATGTAGTTTTTCTAATCTAATTAGTGTAAATATGTTTTTGAAATTATTTTAGTTTTTTACAATTTTAAAGTGAACAATTAGCTATGTGAGCATAAGCAGAAACCTACAATAAACTGCTAAGCATCACTCCTTATTTAATTTAATATCTATCTTCTAATTTATTTATTTGTTACTGATCATTTTAAATATCAATAATTATTTTTAATGAATAATTATATTTTTTACTATTAATTATCAATCAATTAAATTTATTATTTAAATTTTGTTAAATTATTATAAAGTAATAATAACATAATTTAAATACGTAATTAATATTTAATAATATTATATTATACTATTATTTATAATAATACTTATAAAATTATAAAAGTTTATTTAACACAATTCAGTTGCCATGACAACAGAATTTGAAATTAATTCGTACCTGCTGGGTCACTCGGAGCTCAAATAATTTAATCCGTGATGGGTTAAAACTAACGCCTCTCGGCTCAACAACATATCTTATTGGCTACCTTCAAACACTCATTATGATTGCATGTGCATTCAAAAATTTTTCTTAATAATGTCTTTAAAATTTACTTGCAAGTTCATGCAAGTAGTTTAGTTATTAAGCTTCCAATTAATCAACTCTCTTTATGAAGGAAATAATGACTCTACAAATGAATTGTCTGAATAAATACTTCAACTACATTCCATCTATACAACTATTCTTTGAGCTTACCTTGTGAGGTTATGTTAAAACAATAAAAGACAAACACAAAATTCACAAATTAATCATTTATTGACACATACACGTTTCAATGACAAATTCATCATCATCAGTGAGTGTTGCTACTACAAACTTAAACTTACAATTAAGGTGAAAGTAAGGTTACAATTCTATATTTATACAATGGGCGTTGCAAAACAACAATTATTAACAATACTGCAAACATGATACATCAAATAAACAGGTACAAAAATTTTATTTGATGTATTATGTTTGAAGTATTGTTAATAATTGTCGTGTTGACCGGTGGGCGTGGCAACGCCCACGGTATAAATATAGAAGTGTAACCTTACTTTCACCTTAGTTGTTAGAGTTTGTAGTAGCAACACTCACTGATGATGATGACTTATTGAAACGCATATGAGTCAATAAATGATTAATTTATGAGTTTTGTGAATGTCTATTATTTGTTTTTACACTCCATCTATCGAAAACAAATTATACATTAAAAAATATAGGTTACAGCCATTCAAAAAAATGACATCTTCACCCCTAGACAAGCATATTCTCATTAAAACCTGTACTTAACTGGCATATCAAACTTGAATAGTAAGACCGTTCAATTCCTTCTCTATTGGCTCTCTCCCCCCTGATATATATCTTTTACAAATTTTCAATCGTTAATAAAATACATTTGTTTTGATCCAATCAAATTAAAATATATTTTGTTAAATCTATAGTGAAATAATGTTAGTAAAGCTTTTTTCAAATATTTATTTATGTTAAATATAACTTTATGTTTGAAATCCAGCGCTCTTGGCACGACCCAACTTTCCTATAGCTACTTATAGTACTTCTCAAACAGGTATATGAATTTTTTTCTGCCCCCATCTGGTTGTCAAAACCTCCATTGTACAATCTTAAACTGTTACCATGGTTACCACACAATATCATAAATATTCCTCTAGGATTAAAAATGAATGGAAAGAATTAAAAAACAAACTGGAATAACGGTATCGAACCTTGCTTCACAAACGCACAATACGAAAGGAAAGCGAAAAGAAACTACAACACAATGCAAGCGATGAAAAAAGCATATGAATAGTAACAAACAAGAATAATAGTCCAAAACCTTACATAGGACGTAAAATGGAAAATTGCAAAGAAATTAGCTTCCTATTATACCACTTAATATTGTTATTCTGATATATATTTAATATTTATATTAATATTTCTTTTTGATTCAAGTAGGAATTGACTTTAAAAAAAATTTTATTTGACTTGTTCTGACTAAACTAAGCACACATATAGTATGCATATTGAATATTTGGTTCTCAATGTAATTTGAATGCTAGTAAAATGAAGATATAATATTAGATGTTTTACAATTTAATACAGACCCAATATATTATTATACTTTATTAAGTATTGATAAAATTTATTACTATTTGTAATTATTATCCTTACCCTCTTCAAGATTGATAAAATCTTGTCTTTCTTCTTGATCTCCGGAACGTATATTTTGCTCCCTTTCAATAATATGAGCACGTTCGCCTATATGATGACCAATTGACATCTTCTTAACACCAGATCGTGAATCCGCCACAGCTTTTTTCGTTTCCTTAACACCACCTGGTCCTGACCTCACGGATTGTGATGCTTGATAAACCTGTCATCCCAAGATTATATTTGTTACTTAACATTTCTTAATTTGATTTCAAGTTACAGTAAGTGTTAAAAAGTAGAAAAAACATTTTATAAGCAATAAACTTATACTTTATACGAGGCATGTTTTTAAAGTAAGTACCGTTTCTAAATTTCCCCGCCGCAGCTCTGCGGTCGGCGTTTAGCGCATGCGCGCAGTGTAGCTACATCTGTTGGGAAGCTACAGACGCCATTGTGACGCCGTTTGATCGAGTCTTAGTTTGTTTACGTGATTTTAAAATGCCGCAGACAATCGAGAATCCCGCCGACTGTGAAGTGCGTGGTGTGATTCGTTTTCTCTGTGCTAAAGGCTTAAAAGCAATTGACATTCAACGTGAAATCAGTGAAGTTTATGGTGAAAACATTATGAGTGAAGGAATGGTGCGGAAATGGGTTAGGGCCTTCAAAGATGGCCGCACAAACGTTCATGATGAGGAACGAAGTGGGCGACCTTCAGTCATTACCGATGATCTCATTCAAAAAGTGGACTGTAAAGTGAAAGAGAACAGACGGTTCACAATTTCGTCCTTAGCTGTAACATTTCCTGCTGTATCAAGAAGTGTTCTCTACGAAATTGTGTCTGAACGTTTAAATTATCGGAAACTGTGTTCACGGTGGGTACCGAAAATGTTGACTGATACGCACAAAACCAAACGATTGGGCAGTGCATTGAGCTTTCTCGAGCGTTACCGTAACGAGGGCGATGATTTTTTAAGCCATATCATTACAGGTGATGAAACGTGGGTAGCCTACGTTACACCAGAATCAAAACAACAGTCAATGGAATGGCGGCATTCAACACATCCCCTAGGAAAGTCAAATTCAAGCAAACAATTTCTGCCCAGAAAATCATGTGCACTGTCTTTTGGGACAGAAAGGGTGTGTTGTTGGTCGATTTTCTGCCTCGCGGTGAAACGATCAATGTAGCCGCGTACTGTGAAACTTTAAAAAAACTGCGCCGCGCAATCCAAAACAAAAGACGTGGCATGTTGAGTGCAGGCATCGTTTTGCTCCACGATAATGCTCGTCCACATTCAGCAAATCTAACGCAAGAGCTCATCACTTCATTTGGCTGGGAACAATTGGACCATCCTCCATACAGTCTAGCGCCTAGCGACTACCATTTGTTTCTACACTTGAAGACGCATTTAGCGGGGAAGCGTCATTCCAATGATGAAGAAGTAAAAACGTCTGTGCAGCAGTGGTTGTCCAGTCTGGCGGCAAGCTTCTATGACGACGGCATACAAAAGCTGGTCCCAAGATACGACAAGTGCCTTAATAATAATGGAAATTATGTAGAGAAGTAGAGGAAAGAATGCTCTTTGAGGTAAATAAAGTTTTGTTTGAAAAAATTTACTTGTTCATTTTTTATATCAAAACGGTACTTACTTTAAAAACATGCCTCATATATTAGAATTTAAAAAAGTAAAATGTGCCACTTTCATAATATTAAATGTTATGGTCATTAAAAAGCTTTGGATTTAGTTCTAACAACCTCGCTATATAAATTTATTAAAGGAATTATATATTAATTTGTTGCATTTTAGTCTGAAATTTGCCTCTTTTAAAATAATATACAACTTGAGATTAATTATCAAGGACAACAGAAAGAAAAATTACTGTAATTATTGAGTGTAATGCTTAATAACACACTTTTATTACAAAAATCAACACAATGTCTCATCCACAGCATACGCTAGACATTTCATATTTAAAAGGAATAAAACATTAAGGAAGCAAAGACGCATAAAGAATATAAAACAATCAACAATCATTCACTATAAAACCTTTAATGAAATATGACTTGTTAACCCATTGATGATTAGTGGTGTGCAGTGTGCACCATTTATTACTTGGTCCGAGTGTACATTTTTGCTCATAGGAGATTGTTAATTGTTTAGTCCACATTCCTTTTGTTAATGTGTTATCGTTTCCATGCTTCAGATAAGCATGTACAACAAGTTTCTCAGGACTAAGCCAATGTTTTCGCCTTTTGAAACTGTCACTTTAAAGAAAGATATTTATAGCCTTCCTAATCCATACTTGGAATGACACAACAAATAAAGTAGGATTTTCCTACTCGTCTTTGTAATGCCTATAACTAATTTATCAGCTGGTAATTTAGGCTAAAGTCTTAATCTAGTCTTTACTGCTTTATATTGCAACTACTATTGGATAATAAAGAGTGCAGTGGCATACGTAATGACAATGACGGTTTAGTGCAATTCTACCCACTTCGGTTTATTTATGAAATTTTGATTTTTAAATACCATCACACAAGACTATCTGAGAATATTTCTACACCAGAGTGCCCCCCCCCCCCAATTATTGATTCCCTGCTAGGCTCTAGTAGATCTGCACCTTTACTTGTTGTTGACTAAAAATATGTTTATTATTAAAAAAAAATTATTTTAGGTATAATGTTTTACAAATGTAAAATTAACTATTAAATGCATGAATCTGAGAGGGACTACAATGAACTGCTAACTTTCAAACCGTGAGTAGCATTTTATTTATTAATTTTCCTAAATACAGTAGAGTCCCTGCTATTCCAAACCCCGGTAACCCAAAAATCCGCCTATTCCGAACAGGGGGGAGTCGGGAAAATAGGGGTTGATGGGTATTTTTAACCATCCATGGCCATGGCCTGACACTGGCAAATCCCCCCTCTTAATTTACACCTAACAGGTCAATGTTAAATAATTATTTAAAATCCGCTTATTCCAAATTTCCACTAATCCAAACAAGAGTCGGTCCCAATTGGTTTGAAATACAGAATCTCTACTGTATTTATTATCTTACATATTTTATTTCATAATAATATTTTTATACTACAGTCGGCGCCACTTATTGTGATCACGGTTAATGTTATCATTCGGTTATTGTTATAGTTTCATTGAAAAACAAACACGGACGTATATTAATACATTGTAATTAGGCCGCTTATTGTAATCATCTGTTCGCTTATTATTATCATTTAATTTGCCATTCAAAATCATATGCGTCAACGTATACTAGCATAGACCAAGTAAAAATGTCTACAAAGTAGTGTAAACAGCACGTGCAACACACAATGACGCCCAATTCATAGAATGTTTATTTTTAGAATGACAGAAATACTTTATAACGGTTTCAGCACTTAGCAAAGTTCTCAGAATGTCTCCCTTACTCTTTGTTTATGCAAACACCCTAGCCTCGCGGAATCGACTGTAGTTGTTTGTTAACATTAGTTGATGTTATTACTGAACCATTTACAGTACAGTCCTACTGTATTTTTTAACAGTGAATTTTTATGAACGTTTATTACAGTATTTCAGTGTGATTTTACATAACTTAATTTTTAAAGATCTTTTTCGTTTGTTTTGTAGAGTTTAGTGTCACTTGAAGTTTCAAAGGACAGTATAGCAAGACGTCCGAATCTCAAAAGAAATGACGCGATTTAAGTCTTACACAAAAACTTGATATTCTAGATAGGTACAGTAAATTACCAAAAAATGAGTCAAAGAAACGCTGCTTCTCAACTTGGCGTTTCTCAACCTCTCTTATGTAAAATATTGAACAACAAAAAAAAATCCTGTCATTATCAAAGTGTAATGCAAATGTTGACAACAAAAGACATCGTTCTGGGAAGGATCCGCAAGTGGAATCAGCTTTGAAATTGTGGTTTAAAAATGTTCGCGAAAAAGATGCTCTAGTTGACGGCCCACTAATGCGTCTAAAAGCTGAGGATCTTGCCAAAAAAATAGGAAAACAGGATTTTAAAGCCAAAGATGGATGGTTCAATCGATGGAAGAAAAGGGAAAACATTGTTTACAAGAAAACGTGTGGTGAAAAAAGAAATCCTGATTTTGTTGGAGCTGAGGACTGGTTACAATACAAATAGCCAAAGATTTTGGCCGAGTATTCTCCTAGCTGCATATACAATGCAGATAAAACAGGACTTTATTGTCGTGCTTTACCCGAACATACTTACTTATTTAAAAATGAAATTGCTAGTGGCTGTAAAATATGTAAACAAAGAATAACTGTTTTGTGTTGTGTTAACATGATTGGTCATAAAGAAAAACTCTTAATTATCGGTAAATCTAAAAATCCACGTTGTTTTCAAGGTATCAAAAAGCTACCGGTTGAATATCATTCAAACTCCAATGCTTGGATGACATCAAAAATTTTTAATGAATGGCTGACTAAATGGGATACCAGCCTCAAACTCAACATTGTCCTTCTACTAGACAACTGCACTGCACATAATGACATAAGCACTACGCTAAAACACATCAAAGTGATTTACCTTCCGGCCAATACTACATCAATTATTCAGCCATGTGACCAAGGCATAATTAAAAATCTCAAAAGTTTTTATCGACGAGAGATGCGTGCTAGAATTATAGAAAATATGGATGAATTTCAAACCCTTACCTCAAATGAATTGGCTAAAAAAACTTCTTTACTCGATGCTACACGTTGTTTTCAAGGTATCAAAAAGCTACCGGTTGAATATCATTCAAACTCCAATGCTTGGATGACATCAAAAATTTTTAATGAATGGCTGACTAAATGGGATACCAGCCTTAAACGCAACATTGTCCTTCTACTAGACAACTGCACTGCACATAATGACATAAGCACTACGCTAAAACACATCAAAGTGATTTACCTTCTGGCCAATACTACATCAATTATTCAGCCATGTGACCAAGGCATAATTAAAAATCTCAAAAGTTTTTATCGACGAGAGATGCGTGCTAGAATTATAGAAAATATGGATGAATTTCAAACCCTTACCTCAAATGAATTGGCTAAAAAAACTTCTTTACTCGATAGCAAAATCTTGGAATGAAGTTTCTGAAAAAACTGTGAAAAATTGCTTTAGAAAAGGCGGTTTTTTTATTGAAGAAAATCAAGAGCATCTGAGGAAGACTCTGAAGAGAACTTGAAGCCTTTCGATTTGTCCTTAAAAGAATATACTGAGTGGATGGAAGTTGACGATAGCATTGAAACAGCAGCGGAAATGACTGAAGCCGATATTTGTGAGGTAGTTGCTTCAACATCAAAAGTTACTGAAGAAGAAGAAGGCACTGATGATGAAGAAAATGATAAATGTGTACCGCAAAGATCTAAGCAGGAAGTTCACCAAGCTCTTGAGATTCTAAGGCAGTTTGTTCAACAAAAAGCAGAAAATTTCAACAAACATCATGAATATGAACAATTTATAAACAATATTTTACGAGAAGACTACAGACAGTCACATATAGAGGAATTCTTCAAGAAAAAGTAAATGTAAATTTGAAGTGTAAATAAGATTGAAGTGTTTTATAATGAAGTTTTATGTGTTAAAATGTTTTGATCAAGTGTTTTACGTAGTTCTATATATTTTTTTTCAATTATGCTAGATTCAGTGTTTTAAAAAAAATCTACAGTGGAATAAAATAAACTGACATGAAATATGCCCACTAATTTTTAACAAGTAGAAAACGAAATTACAGAAATTCTACTACTGTACATAAAACTGTCCGGAACAGCATCAAAATTTTGTAAGTACAGTTTAATTATAGTGTTACAGAATTAGAATTACTTAATGTAATGATAGGCTTACATATCGTTCAGAACAAACAGTTGTGGCAATAATACAGTGAGTTCAATGCAGTATGGCTGTAGGCTACATCGTGATTCAGCGTTCGGTTATTGTTATCAAATATGCTTCTGACAAATATGATCACAATAAACGGCGCGGACTGTAATAATGATTACAAATAATCAATTAAAAAAATAAACTATGGCAACACAATTCAGTTGGTGTGACCACTGAATTAAGAATTAATCTGTACTGTTGAGTGGCTAGTAACACAAATAATTTAATCCACATTTGGCTAAAATATAATTAATAAGAGGTAAGGGTTTAGATAAAATTTTGAAAGACAAACATAATCCAGAAACACTTAAGTTGTTATATAATTTTAAATGGTAAAATTAACAGCAAAGAGTTCATTATAGTGTAAACTAGATATTTAAAATAAAAATTGTACAAGAAAAGATTTTGAGATACAGTCTCTGTAGAGTGGCCAATTAGTCGAAATTTGAAAAAACTGAATTTTACTATTAATATTTAAATGCGGTTATTGTTATAATTGCTTAAGTAAAAATTATCAATATTAATAACTACTACAAGTTTTTAATTTATAAACATTCATTTTAATCCATCATATTAAAATTTAGAAATGAAAAGGAATTTTGCTTATTGAGAATTTTGCTCATAAAACAAACCCAGAGCTTTTAAGCTGGGATATCAAAGTTAAATTTCTTCATTCAAACTTGACTATACTTTAGTTGAGATTTTCATTATCAACCCATTGAAAATCATACAGGTGTACAGTAGCAGATTTAAGAGGGGGGCTTTTTGGGCTAAAGCCCCCTCCAAAAATATGGAAAAGTGAAAATTTTTAACAATAAAATAACACTATAAATGTAAAATAAAAAGCCATTTCTAATGTTAATCCTCGTCCCTCATTTAAATCTACTTATTAATTAGTAGATTATGTTTACAAACCCATATTATTCACTATAGCATTAATAAATATGCCCAATCACAGTCTAATAAATAAGTAGTTTGTATTGTAAATGAGACAAATTAATAATAGTGTAGTGTCATAGAATAGGCCTATAAGTATTTCTCTCAGATAGAAGACCTTTAGGGTTTACACTTTAGCTACCATATTTCCTAAATATTTTCTGGTCACTATGGACCCCTTCTCCTACCCACCAGGTCCCACAAAATATTTTTCTCAATCCCCCACTGCTGCCATATAGCCCTAGTTATTTGAAACAGAGTATTAAACCTTTGGACGCCACGGTCCGATCTATCGGACCAGCGATGTGTAGGCGAAAACCGCCAAGGTCCGATCAATCGGACCGCCAGGAAAACATTATTTTTAAGATGTATTTAGACACTTTTAAAGTTTGTTTCTCTTGTTTTGGACTTCCGTTGAAGTCACTAACACTACAGGAAAATAATTTTCACAATGGTAGTACCAGTGACCTTGGCTCAGCTATTTGTTTTTGTCGTCATCGGGGGCAGAGCTGATAAGCGCGATGTCGTTACTCATGAGTGTTTTCTCATTAGTTTGTCCTTTTTTTTACAAAGGCTAAAGAGATACAGATAAAAATAATGGAAGTGTCAATAAGGGACTTAGGTATACTGTCGTTATGAAATTATTAGACATGGAAAACTACTTGAATAAATGATTTCACGTATTCGTAGATAATTTTTTTACCTCATTTCCACTGGCCAAGGATTTGTATTCGAAGATGACTCATTTGACAGGCACGTTACGAATAAACAGAAAAGGAATACCTCCTATCCTGAAGCAAAAAATTCCTGTTGGACAAACAAATTACTGTCGCAAAACATATTTGCTTTTGGTTGCCAGCCGAATGAAAAAAATCCCAAAAAAATCAAGTACTTCTCTTGTCAACAAATGCGTTTTTGACCAACTATTTTTTATAGTAGAGTTGTGAAAATTTGCACACAGTATGATATTTAGTTACTAAATTGAATAAAAACCTTTACAATGTATAAAAATATTTTTTTACTACCTAATGTTTTATCTAAAGTAGATTTTTTGTATAATTTTTTTTTCTGTTAGGCATTATTGATTTATCAATAATGTTGTTGTACAAGTAACGCTTTTTAATTACTAAATGTTGATAGCCCATGTAATTATCTATAAAACAAAAAAAAATCATTACATTTGCATAAAACTAACGAAAGCACAGAGAAAAATTTAAATCGGTGCAAAAACGTTCAAACAGGCCTTGGCGGTTCTCGCTAGTACCGCTGACAGAGCGGCTGGCGTCCAAAGGGTTAAACAAATACTTGTTCAAAAATTATTGAACATGGAGCTCTTTTACTATAGAAGTTCTGTTTTTTCAACTTTATAAATGTGATACAAATCAGAATATGTTCTCTTTAATGAATTTTTTTACCACAAATAGTCAAGCAGTTTTATTTACCAGTTACTTCTGTATGTTAAAATCATATAAATGTGACTAATTTTATTCAAATGAAAGAAACCTAAACATTTTATATACATCGAGTACTCTAATTAAATATTACAATTGTAAGATTAGAAGTAAAATTTGTGTTAACTATTTTTAAACATAATTTTTATCATCAATAAAAAACATCTTTTTTTGCTAATACTAAACTAATCTTTGAACAATTATTCTGTATCCATTTTATACGTCCAAATTTGATTTTTTATTCTATTTACAAAAAACAACACATTATAAAAATATACAGCTGGCTAAAATATTTTTTGGATATATTTTCTGATGAGACATTTTGTCATTATTTTTTATAAACACCATTACCATGAATTAAAAATAACACCACTAATAAGACAAATTACTTAAAATTTAAAATTGCAAACATCTTAACACTACACAAAACCTTTATAATGAAAACCAAGTTATTCAATATAATGTAAAACTCAACCATGTTTTTCTACCTATATACCGTTACAACGTTAATCAGTAATTAATTAAATGTACTGGCTGTCAAAGTTTTGTAACACATAGATAGAAGAAGTAGGTGGGAGAATATGGCCGACTATGGAGGGATGACTCACATTTGATGTGTGTGTATGTGCATGTGTCCATTGGCTTCTTCTACTCCAGGTGTTGTAGATAACGGGTCGTATCTATTACAGTTGATTATTTTATGGTCTATGGACATTAGTGAAAACACCCAAGGAAACATCAACCCTTCTATTATGTCAAGGGTCATTTTTATATAGTTTTTTTCCGCTAAAATCCCATAGATCTTAAAATTACCCTAAAGTTTCATGAATGACATTAATTTCAATTCTGGATATTCAAGCTTTAAAACTTATAACACATTTTTCAACATTGGGAGTGTATGATGAGTCGTATGAAAATTAAGAAGTATTTTTTGTAGAGTAAATTTGTCAAAATCATCAATGTTACCTTTTTTTAATTTTTTTTGGACAAATTTTACCAGTGTACTAAACATTTTGTTTTTCATTCGTCAATAATTTTCTTAATGAATGAACAGATATTCTACAACGGTTTGTCACACGGTAATCTTGAATTACCGAGGAAGACATGTTGGGATATTTTAAAATACATTCATAATAATGCATTTAGTTTGGCTCCTAAGAGCCTCTCCTTTGTTAAACATATTTGTTGTCTTCGTTTGAGTCACTCTTACCATTGAAAAATACTTTTTTGGTTTATACACTAATCACTGTTAGACCTACACAATGATAACAAACTATTTGCTGTGTTGTACATTGCAGTAAGTCAGCTATCAAATCTCCTCCCCCACTGTTATACTACCCGCACCGTTATTTCTCCTGGCATCGTGTCTGAACAAAATTTGTCTACTGTGCATACACTAACAAAACCTTGACGCCCTGTACTTTTACATACATAACAATATGTAAAATCTTTCCTATAGTAGCACATAGTTTTGATGTTAAGTGAGGATGTCCATTTCAAGTGAAATATTTCGTTATAAACTTGAATCAAAATAGCTATCTTCTTTGAACATCAAAAGTAAATGCTACGACAAGCAGGTTTTTAAAAACCATTTTATATATTTACTGTGCATGAACTGAAAGAATTAGTAGCTGAAACTGAAAGAAATTATGAATGAAGTTTTGACTATATTCTTGTTTACCTGAGGGCGACCATCAGGTCCATTGGTCATAGTCATCACTGTGCTTGATGAGTATGAATGACATTGGCCAGTATCACTTCTTGAGAACATGTCTATTTCAGGAAAACCTCGATTCATGTTCGGAAATCCAAAGGGCATTAAAGACCCTCCCATAAACCTTCCACCAAATGGCATCAGTTGATTTCCAGGTGATCCACCAGAGGGTGGGGCTAAGAAACCACCAAAAGACTGACCAAATATTGAGTTCATGCTAGTCATCATGTTATTCATCTGCCTCATATGACCCCTGAAATAATTGGATATAATAGACACCTGTTAGCATATATATATATATATTTATAGGTTAGTTTTGGTTGGTAAAGATTATTTAGATTTTTTGGACTAGGAGACTGACAGACTTACCTTGGTAAGAGTCCACTCTGTAGTCTTGAAATAGAAACACATAAAAGCACTTGAACAATGATATATTTCAACCACACAGTGGTCTTTGTCAATCGAAGAGAAAACACAAAAAGAAATATGAGAGAATGAAATAAAATAATTGTAATCACAGATATTTGTAGAGTAGAAATCAGATGTCACAGATGCACAGATTAAAGATCTATATATATTGTTTCCATGAGCATATGAGTGATTATAGTTTATATAAGTCTGTCAGGGGAAAAGAGATAAGGCTTTTAGGAAAAAAAAAAAAAAAAAAAAAGAAATGAATGGATTTATCTGATGTTGAGGTTAGGGGATTCTCTGGACTTGGTATACCACTGGTATGATAGTTCCCACCTTCTCAGTTCTGAGGGATTGCAATCAGGGGGGAGTGATTTAATTATTTTTGTGGTATAGCAGTCATCAAAAGTTGTGATGTTGTGACTCGCAGCATGTTGAGCTGTTGGTCTATCCATATTCATAATTTTAACATCATGTCTGTGGCCATTCATTCTGATATTCAGACCATCCGTGGTCAGGCCTATGTACTGTGCTAAGCAAAGTTTACATTGTAGCTGGTATATGACATTTTTCGATGTACAATTATGATGACCCTGTATTTTGAAGACCATTTTTGTTGTTTGGCTGTTGAAACTATTTGCTGAGGGGTGTATTGACACGTCTTGCATCTAGGTCTATTGCATGGGAAGGAGTCATGAGGAAGTTTGTGTGGTTTCTCTGCATCAGGGTCTGGTAGTTTAGGATGTACTAGGATGTTTTTCAAGTTGGGAGGTTGCTTGTACCAAATTTGCGGTGGATCGGTGAAAAGATTTTTGGTGTGGACGGAAGCTTGAAGAATTTTGAAGCCATCTCTCAATGGGGCTCAATGGGCTTTTTTTCCCCCTAAAAGCCTTATCTCTTTTCCCCTGACATACTTATATAAACTATAATCACTCATATGCTCATGGAAACAATATATATAGATCTTTAATCTGTGCATCTGTGACATCTGATTTCTACTCTACACAATCTGTGATTACAATTATTTTATTTCATTCTCTCATATTTCTTTTTGTGTTTTCTCTTCGATTGACAAAGACCACTGTGTAGTTGAAATATATCATTGTTCAAGTTTTTTTATGTGTTTCTATTTCAAGACTACAGAATGGAGTCTTACCAAGTTAAGTCTGTCAGTCTCCTAGTCCAAAAAATCTATATATATATATATATATATATATAACTTTCACTTATGTACTTAAACAAGAATCTTACTTGGTATTTATGCGAGTTAACTTTCAATGACTGGCCTTGTCATTATCATCAAGCATACTGAACAGGGTTGTTGTAGACTGCGAGCTGAGTGGATTTCCCGTTGACCTTGGTGTACCGTTATGTTCTATTTTTAGATTCACTGCACTGTGCGAGTTTTTAAAGTTTGTTTTGGGGTTAATATTGTCTATTAGATTGAATATAATTTATCGGTTTTTTATTTTATTTGTATTTGTTCGTTAATGATTTTATTTTTATAAATTTCTAGTTGTTCCCAGATTGTCATTTTGAGGCCTTTTTGAACTTTTTTTTAATTTTATTAGGTGTACGTTTTTTAATGTGGGGAATGTGTGTTTTTGATGGCGTGTGTGGCTAAGTTTGAGTTATAAATTTCAGGTTTGATGTATGCATTGAGGTGTTCTTGATATCTGTCTTTTAATTTCTTTTTTGTTTGGCCTATTTATATTTTATTACAGTCTGGGCATTCGATTTTGTATTTCCGTTATTAAGTGTGGGACATATTTTTTCTGGTTGGTTTATTTTGATGATTATGTTTCCTGTGTTTTGTAGGCTATGTTAATATTATTATTTTTTAGTGTTTTAATTATTCCTTTTATGTTGTATCCTGTGTATGTCAATGTAGCCCATTTTGTTGTTTGTGGTTCGATTTTAGGTTGTTTTAATTTATTTAATATTTTAAATTCTAATTTATCTATAGTTTTTTTTATTCTATCTATTTTTTTGGGCTATTTGATATATTATTTGTTTTTCTTTGGTTTTTTCTCCATTATTTAGAGGCAATTTTAGCATCTTGTATAAAAGTGAGTTGTAAGCGGCCATTTTATCTTGTGGGGGATGGTTGGAGTGGTTTGGTGTTGTATTAATGGTTTGTGTGGGTTTCCTATAAATAGAGTATTCAATGTTATTTGTATTTCTGGTTATTGTTAGGTCTAGATAGTTTATTTTATTGCTTATTTCTTCCTCCATGGTGAATTGTATGTTATTGATTTCATTTAGGATGATGTTATTATTTATTGCTCTATTTTGTGAGATGTATAAATCGTCAACATATCGTATCCAATGTCCGTTGGGGTCGTGTGTTTTTATGGTTTGTGTGATTAATTCGTCAAGTTTTTGGAGGTAAATTTCTGATATTATACTTGAAAGTGGTGATCCCATTGCTAAGCCATCTATTTGTTTATATATCTTATTATTGAATATGAAATAGTTTTGGTTTAGTATGGTCTTTAGGCATTTTGTGATTTGGTTTGTGTATTTGGGGTAGGTTTTAAGGTCCGTTAATTTGTTTTTTATTATTTGGGTGGTTTCGTTAATTGGTATATTAGAGTACATGTTTGTGATACCAAATGATATAAATTTGGTGTTTTTGGTTATGTTTATTGTTTTTAATATTTCCGTTAATTTAATTGAGTTTTTATGGTGTATTTATTTTCCAATTTAAGTTCGTGTTTTAGGTTTTTGGCTATTATTTGTGATATTTTATAGGCAGGTGCATTTTTTAAATTTAATAAGGGTCTTATGGGATTGTTGATTTTATGTATTTTGATGAGGGCGTTCATTTTGTGGGGTTTTGGGTTGTCTATTGTGTATTGGTAAGGGTTTTGGCTGAATAAATTGTCATTGTTTTTTGCTAATTGTATGATTTCGTTTTGGTATTTTTCAGTGGGGTCTTTGTTTAATTCTATGCAATTGTTGGATTTTATGAATTTTTCTGCTTTTTTGTTATATTCTGTTTTTGATATGATTACTGTGGTGTTGCTTTTGTCCGCTTTAGTTGCAATTATTTCGTTTTTGAATAGTTTTTGTTTCAATTTGTTAATTTGGTTTATTTGTATTTTATTTTCAATGTGATTTCCTTTTTTGATTTTTTTGTTGATGATTTTGTTGATTTCGTGTGATGCTATGTTTCTGAAGTTATCTTGATTTTCGTAATTTATGAGATTTATTGCCAGTTCTGTTTCTTATCTTTATTTCTTCTTTGGTGAAATTCGTTTTTGTGAGGTTTATAAAACTTGGGTGGAATTGATGGAGTGTTGTAATATTGTCTATGTTATTTTGTTTTTCTATTAGTTTGCTAAGTTTAGATTCTATTTTTTGTTTTTTTAATTGAAGTAAATTTCTTGCATTTTTCTTGAATTTTGATATTTTTTTACTACCTTGCAAAATGACAATCTGGGAACAACTAGAAATTTATAAAAATAAAAATAATATCATTAACGAAAAAATAAAAATAAAATAAAAAAACGATAAGTTATTCAATCTAATAGACAATATTAACCCCAAAACAAACTTTAAAAACTCGCACAGTGCAGTGAATCTAAAAATAGAACATAATGGTACACCAAGGTCAACGGGAAATCCACTCAGCTCGCAGTCTACAACAACCCTGTTCAGTATGCCCGATGATAATGACAAGGCCAGTCATTGAAAGTTAACTCGCATAAATACCAAGTAAGATTCTTGTTTAAGTACATAAGTGAAAGTGAGATATATATTATTATATATATATATATATATATATATATATATATATATATATATATATATATATATTATTATTATTATTATTACTTGAAATAATTTTTTTCCACCACCAAGTGCAATAATTTTACCTTGTGTGATGAGGCACTTTTCGGCCACTTGACCATTTTCCTACGTCAATTGACCTGTTAAAGGATAATGGTCAAGTGACCGAAAGGTGCCTCATCACAGAAGGTAAAATTATTGCACTTAGAGGTGGGAAAAAATTATTTTCAAGTAATAATAATAACTTCATAAAGTCAGTGCAAAGGAAAAATAAAAGGACAATGTGAAATATCATGATATATATATATATATATATATATATATATATATATATATATACATACAAAAAATACAAAATTGCTTCAACATTCAGAAAATTCAATCAACCTGTCTTGTACAAAACATACTTAAGAAACACATTGAAACCCCCTAAACAGCAAATAGACAAATCGTCTACAGAATCTACAAAATAATATGCAAAAACTGTTCCCAAACATCTATATTTTCCAAACTGATTGATTATTCAACACCGGTCCTAAAGATGTAAAGAACATATTAAAAGCATGACACATTTCTGTAATGTAATTACTACATAAATTATAATTTATAACAAAATATCAAAATAAAACTGCACTGCATACATTTTTTAGGTTTACGATAATTTATTATAAACTCAATGTTTATTCACATAATTTGGAACCAATGCAACTGATTTTTACTACGCGTAATGTCAACAGGGATTTTTTTTGTAGACTCAACCTATTATAATACGCTTTGTTGCGCATATATTTTAATACACTGTAACATTTATAGAATGGGCTATATAATATTATTTAAGAATTGGAAAATAGATGAGAAATAACTCACTCAAAATTTAGAAAGAAATTCATTAAGATATTGGTTAGGTTAAAATTTAGGTAAAAGCATAGAAAAGTAAATAAGGTATTTGAACTGAAAAATCCATTAAGAAATTTGTTGTATCAAATAAAATTTAAAATAAGATAATCTAATAATGGTTATGTGTAAACAAATTTGTAAACTGTAGGAACATAGGGCTAAGTAATTACTTGAAGGAGAAAGTGAACACGTTTGTAAACAAAAGAAAATTGAAAGGTTATGTTTATGAAAGACCAAGCAAAACACACACAATTCAGAACTATTTCAAAAGTAAAACACAAAGACACTTCACACACTAATAATATTAATAAAATAAACACTGGAAGGTTTGTTGAGGATAGAAAATTGAAACAGTAAGTTTCAACCAAAGTTTAACGAAATAAAAACTGGTGAAAACAAACTTGTTGGTATGTCAGCTGTAACACAGATGTGAAAGCAAGAAAGTAGGTCAGTGTGACAATCGATTCTAGTGAAGAAAAAGAAAACAAACTAGATTACAGGCAACATGTGTTTTTAGAAGAAGAAGCCGCCATATTCTTTTCTTTAACAACTTTAAAAGTAAAACGAAAGCGTTAGTTGAGTTGGAGATGGCGTGGGTGACGCTTTAAGATGGAACCAGCCAGGACCAGTCAAAATTCTTTTTATTTGGAAAGAGTTCGTCTAAATTATACCGTTTTGTTAAGAAGATTGACCAACTTAAATTAAGGAGAAGTGAATTACAAAATGTAATACTGTGTTAATATAAAGTAAAGTAAATAAAACGAATTTAAGTGTGTGAAATGTTTAATTGGAGAGAACGGGAATTTACGTAAGCGACCAGCAAAATTTTGATATTTATTAAGTTGAGTAATAGCGCTATAAAATAACTTTAGTGGACTTTTAAGATAATAGAGAAATTTAAATTTGTATATTAGGATATCTTGTAGTTAATTAATAGTAAGAAATAATCCAGTTCAAATAGTTTAGCCTTTTTGCATTTTCAAAATTTAATATTGTTTGTTCAAAATTTATTTAATTAACCTAAGAATTTCTAAAAATATAGCCCATGCGATAAACCCCTAGATATCAAGAGATCTTAAAATAGCCAAGGATATAAAAACCTTGTAACTCAAATTTAAAGAATCGAATTTTAGTATATTTTGTTAAAAATTGTTAAGTTGTAAAATTTTGTTTTGTGTATTGTTTAATGTTGAGATGAAATTGTAATAATAAATGTTAATGAATTGTTCTTGAGTAGTTTTTTTTTGTTTTTAAATAGAGAAATATCATTCAATAAAATAATAAATAGTAAAACCCCGTTGTATAGCGTCTTTAAAAATTATGTTATAACACATGTACCATAAAGATGTATAAAACTGTGTTTTGTTAAGGGACTTTGAAAGTCTAGCTATGAATAATTATATTTTGATTGCCAATTTCAACTGCTGGTGGGTTTAACTTTTAGCATACATATTATAGGATACCTCAGCAGTTCAAATTATTGACAAATGTTGGTTGGTTTTATATAAAATGACTGCTACAGTATATTAATTGCATGGCAATTAATTTTTCTGTTTAGGATTGAAAATTGTTTTCAGTAAAATAGTTAATATTATATTTAAGTGTATGTGTTTAGTATTGTGTTTACCTTAAATTATCTATACTAATATATAAAAATATAATGGTGTCTGTCTGTGTGTGTGTTCCTCAATCACAAAAAAAATACTTTACTTGTTAAGCTGAAATTTTACATGGATATTCTTAGGGTCCTTGTTTAATACACAGGCATATTTCAATTTAGAAATTCCGTCCTGGCACCACCCCACAGACCTTGAAAACCCCCTTAACACTCATTATCTATACTCCATTTAATACTTAACTTGGCTTAATCAGCTGATAATCCCCTGTAACAGTCAATAGTGTTGAAAAAAAATACTCATTTCAGAAGCATGTTTCCAACTTATACTTGTCACAAGCATTACCAAATTCTAACATTACCTGCAAAGATTATGTGAATAAAGACTGTATTAACTTGATTTGTTTTGTATTTACTTGTCACTTTTCAATTTAAACAAGAAACAAATTATTATAATTTAACACCCTTGTTGTAACCCATATTTGATGTAAACATAAATTGTAATTAGTTTTATTAAGTGAACTTTATGAGTATTTGTATACCCACTTTGCTTTTTACACAATCATTTTACAATATTTATTCTCATAATTTGCAACCTATCCCCATTGTTAAATACTGAAAATGGTACTGCACAACCATATTTGTTAGTGATATTTTGAAAACTTTAAGTAATAATACACTTTTCAACCGAAAAGTTCATATTTAGTGTGTGTGTGTGTGGACTTTGAGGGATCTTGTCACACATTATTTTTCAAAGCTTGTTTGTTCGATGAAAAGTGGGTTATTGGGGCTTTATGTTAGCACAACATGCTCCTGATGAAGACGAACTGTTTGAAGTGCGATAACACAGTGAAGATGATGGACTACTTTGAATTTAGGTGTGGGAAGGTTGTTTCATTGCCAAAAAAATAGGCCAGAAAAGTGTGGGTGGAGGGTTTTAGCCAAGGTCAGTTCATTTTAAAGAGCAAACCAACTCGGTGCAATATCTACTTTGTACCTACCAAAATACTTTTAAGGTAAGCACCTAGGTCAGGTTAGGTTAGGTTGGGTTAGTTTATTTCTTGTTAATTTATGTTTGCCATAAAAAAAACTTTCAGATTCGTGTTCAGCATAGTCAAATTAAATAGGAATAAAAATATTTTGCCAATCAGAGTAGTAGTCGTTGATCTTAATAATTACTGAATGTTTTAAAAATTTTACTAGGAAAGTTATTTTTTATCAATTTAAATTTGGGTAAAAAATGCAGTACGGAGCATTAAGTTGTGTATTGGTATGATACGGTGACATCATGCATACCTTGCATGTGTAAATATTTGAGGAACAATGTTTTGGTTTAATTATTTTGGTTTTTTCAACCTAAATGGTTAAATGTATAAAATTAGAACCAAATCTATGTTGACTGGATACTTCATAGGTATATTTCAATATAGGTATATAAAATGAATGTTCCCTGATAATAACAAAAATAATAGTTATCAATATATCTTCAGGACATGTTTTTGATTCATAAAGTTTAGATTTCTAAAACACCAACTACAGTGTGACGTCACTGTCTCACTCCGTGGCCGATGCACAACTTAAATGCTCCGCACTGAATTTTTGACCAAACTTTAAATTGATAAAAAATAATGGTAATTATTAAGATCAGCAACTACTGCTCTGATCGGCAAATGTTTTTGCTGAACACGAATCTGAAATTATTTTCAAGAGCAAACACACAATAACCTAAGAAAACCAAGTCAGGTCAGGTTGAGTTTTTTTTTTAATGGTTTGCAGTAAGAAAAACTTTAGATTTGTGTTTAGCAAGGTCAAATTTATCGGGAAACAAAATTTTGCCGATTGGAGCAGTAGTCGCTGATCTTAACAATTACCTAAATAACTTGCCAAGTAAAATAGAACAAAAAAATGCTGGTATTTATTTATCGTGCCCACGTGTACGATTTTAGCAAAAATAAATTATACCGGCCAACGCAGAAAGTCATCAGGGATACGAAAAAAAATTATTACAACTCTCACTCCCATCCAAAAAATTAATAATTTTGGAAAATTGTATCTCCCCCATATGTGGTGCTAATAAAAATGCACATTGCCCGAACTCATTATAAAGCTTATAAAATGAATCAAAAACATGTTCTGAAGCTAAATTGGTAATTATTGTTTGTTATTGCCCAGGAGGGTTAATTTTATATACTTATGAAGTATCCAGTCAGGATAGATTTGGTTATAATTTTATACGTTTAACCAAATGTACACATGTAAGGCTAGAATAGAGATCACGTGACGTCACCTGGCAAAAAGTATTACTCTGCGGAAGTAGACGTCTAATTAGGTAATGTAATGTATAAAACTACAACCAAATCTATCCTGACTGGACACTTTACAGGTATATAGTAATTTATAAAATTACAACCAAATCTATCTCAGTAGTACAGTAATTCCTAGACTTACGCTACCCTATCTTACGTGATTCCCAAGTAACGCGATTTTAAATCATGATGATTTAACTTTTGACGCCGTGTGGCTGTCACGTCGTAGCGTTGCGAGAGTGTGTCTTGCTCAGTCGTATAAATGGAAGTTGTTGTATTGTATTAATTTTATTTATGGACACTTGATAGACTTTACTATGTCAACCAAAAGAAGTAAAAGTGATTCATTTACATTGAACTAGAAAAGAAAAACATTATCTTTGGAATGTAAGCTTGCCATTATCAGAGACTTCGATGCAAAAATAAAAATTTGTGAATTAGCAAAGACGTTTGATCTACCGGAATCGACAGTCAGAACGATTATAAAATATAAAGAGAAAATTCTCAAAGCTGTAAAAATTGCCCAATCTTTAAATTCAACCAGCATTCGTAAACTTCATGGCATGATTGGTGAGATGGAAACAAAATTAAAATTATGGTGTAGTAATCAAGTAACAGTGAAAAATTGTCCTATTGACCAGAACACGATTTGTTCTGCTAAACTGATTTTTGACAGAATAAAAGAAGAAGTAGCTGCCTAGTAGTAGATGGAGAGGTAGCTAAGGATGAAATGTTTAAAGCTAGCAACGGTTGGTTCAGTTGATTTAAAAGTCATAATTGGCACAGTATTGCAGAAAGTGAAGTGCTGATAAAGAGGTTGCGTCCCTGTTTCCAGAAAAATTTAAAGCTATGATAGAAGAAGGTGGCTATAGCAGCCAAACCATATCCAATGTAGATGAAATTAACCTGTTCTGGAAGAAAATGCCTAAAAGAACTTTTATAGTGCGCAAAGAGAAAACATTTCCAAGTTTTAAGGCCGCCGAAGACCGATTGACTGTGTTGGTTGGCATAAATGCATCTGGTGATTGCAAGCTGCAACTTCTCATAGTTTATCGCTCAGAAAATCTAAGGGCATTAAGAAATATTTCTAAAGCTGGCTTGACCGTGATTTGGAAGGCTTGGGTAACAGCTTCCCTTTTTTACACTGGTTTGCTCATCATTTCATACCTCAAGTCGAACGTTATTGTAGGTCTAAACAAATTCCTTTTAAAGTGATGCTATTAATTGACAATGCACCTGCCACCCCCTTTCTACTTAAACTAATTTCGACACACGTGTAAAAGTGATTTTTGCCACCAAACACAACTAATTTGCTTCAACCAATGAATCAGGGGATCATCAAAACATTTAAAGCTTATTACACAAGAAGATCATTTGTGCATCTGCATGAAGCTATTATACAGTACAACGACCTTTCTGTTAAAAGATTTTAGGAAACCATTAAATGTTTTAGATGCAGTGAGAATCATTGGACAATATTAGAATGAAATTTCACAAAAATGTTGAATGGAGTTTGGAAAAAGCTGTGTCCATTTTTTTCGCCACTGAATCTCACGTGGAATTAGTAACACAGTCTGACAAAATTGCTGATGTGATTAAAGAAGTTGTCGCTTTTGCCAAACAACTAAATTTAGAAGTGGATAATGATGACGTTCATGAACTGCTAAATTCACACATCCAGGAACTGACAATTGATGAGCTTATACAAATGCATGAGCAAGAGCAAGACCTTAACAACCCAGATTCTTTAGACTCAGTTGACCTAGATGATAAAATGACGGTCAGAAACTTGACAAAAGGCCTTAGTTCAATTGAGCAAGGCTTAGAAATTTTGGAAAGCATAGACTCCAACGAAGAGCGCTTTACTGCTACAAAAAAAAGAGTGAAAAAAATATTACCTAGTTATAAAAAAATTCTGCGTGACAAAAATATCTTAAATTCATCAAACGAATTTACTAGATCTTATGAAGCCTTCTATATCAAATTAACTTCTTTGCAATATGTATGAATATAATTATTTGTTGTATTAGGTATTTAAGATTTTAATACATACACATTTTTCTTGTAAATAATTGGTGCATTTAGTCTTTGGTCCCAACTAAACATGATTGCTATTTGATTGTATATAAAATTATACCCAGACTTACACGGTTATCGCCTGATCCCACCTATCGCGTAAGTACAGGGTATAAACTGTACTTCTAACTACTCTGCACTAAATTGTTTACCCAACTTTAATTTGATAAAATGGTATTTATTTTCCTGAGCGTTTTTGTTATTTTTTTCGTATCCCTGATGACTTTCTGCATCTGCCGGTATAATTTTTTCTCTAAAATCGTACATGGGCGCTGTAAATAAATACCAAAATTCTTAGTGCATATCGTACTTTTATGTGGTTTTAAACAATTTTAAATTTATATCTCAGGTGGCCGCTAAAACTCACAATTACCAAAATAACTTTCTGTGTAAAATATTAAAAAATTCTTCTGCTTATCGTTCTATTTTAAGGTTTTGAACATTTTCAAATTTAATCCTAGGTGGTTTTAAATTCTTACAATTACTTTTTTTTATTTGTTATGAGTTTCTGCATCGGCCGGTAAAATTTTACGTGGCGTAAAAACGTGGCTAATGGAAACAATTACCAAGTTTTATGTATATTGTGGTTATTTTAAAAAACTTGTTGCCCCTTACCTCTGTTTTATTATTTTCAACATATTCCTCAAGTGTTTCAACACCCCCAGGTATAATTATGTTACCAATATTGATAATACACAACAAATTCTTATAAATAATTAAATGCAAATATTAATCATTTTATTTGTAAACGTTATACAAATTATAAATTTGTCAAGCCTAAAGCCTAAAATGCTCTTTTTAAATTTAAGGAGCGTAAAATTAATATAGTTTGTATCTAAATATATTGGAATTATTTTTATAATTTCTAAGAGCCATGCAGATTTCTTTCACTATTGTAAATTTTACTTAAAACCTATTGTCTTACCCAAAAAATGGATCATCATCCATATCACCTAACAAAGATCCAAAAAGTGACATTGTACTGAAGTCTCTACGATTTGATAAAACAAAGTTGCAATGTAGATACAATAAGGAAATTCAACACTTTATGTTATTAATTAAACAATTTAAAACCAGTCGAAAACTGGCTTGACATTCCAATCAAGATGGAGTCGTTCGTCTAAATCTTGTGCAATGAAATCCCCAATTGCCCACAAACCAAAGAGGTAACAATTTGTAATAGTTTAGAATATTACGAAATCTCACCTCTAATTATTATAGATAAATATTCACCAAGGAAACTGTCATTGATAATACAGTTTGTCATAAATATTAAATACTTTGAAAAATAGCAAACTAATACAGAAAAAAAATATCATTTTGATTACATTTTTTTGTATCAACTTAGCAAAAACCATTACTTACTGATATTTTTCAGCAGTACGTAGAATCAACTTTTTTGTCAAGTTAAAATTATAATTTATAAGGAACAACTCAAGATCTAAAAAACAAAAACCGCATCATTTTAATGGTGAATTTACAGAATCTTTCTAATTGGAATATAAATTATAGAGTAAAAAACTATCTCCAAGGTTTTGTTGTTTTTTTACACTGAAAAATATTTTCTCAATAATTAAGTTTATCTCATTAAGTTTTTATTAATAGTAAATGTTTTGGTCACGCGTGTTCTGTCATTATTATTTTGAAATATTGTCTGGAATTTAGCCATGGATTTGGAGGAGAAATATTAGTTTTGAATCAACAACGATATTTTACATAAATAACCTTTTTGAATTATTCTGCACATCTTTTGTAAAATAGCATATACAAAATTGTGAAGGTTCTACGTTTAGTATTTATTTGTGTGTTCAAGACTGAAATTCATACACATTTATCGTTTTTAGTTTATCTAATATAATGTATTCTAATGATTGTGTGGTAAACTTAAATCAAGTAGACAGTCACCTTCCATGGGTTATCAGCTGATGTTATTTTAATTTAACAGCTGATGACTTTAAATGATCATTTCCAAGTTGATACAATAAGGACAAACGTCAGTGTTACATTTAACTTTATGTATTTTTCCAATATGATTTTCGTGAATATTTTTTTCTAAATTATTTAGAAAATATCTTCAAATATATTACTAGGAATATAAGATGTTTTGTACCCGATTTGTCTTAATAGGGACGTCATTTGAGGTTATGTCTATAAGAAGATTAAAGGAATTGCAAATTAAAAGTTGTTTAAAATTTCATTTAGCAACATTGCATGACAACATTGTATCCCCTAGACATGGTTTTGTGCTTAGTGAAGAGAGGAAGAGAAATTGTATTGAAAGGTTAAAAAAAATTAAAATGAATTATAAATCCCCAAATATAAACTTGAAAGAAGCTGCAGTCTTAGTTCCTTTTTGTGTTATAAATGGAGAGTTATCACTACTGTATACTTTAAGAAGCTCAGACTTGAAAAGGCACAGAGGTCAAGTTTCGTTTCCAGGTGGTGTTAAGGATTCAAGTGACATAAATTTGGAAATAACAGCAGTCCGAGAAACTGAAGAAGAACTTGGACTCGATAGAAACTGTGTTGAACTTTGGGGACATGGTAATCCCATAATTGGAAGTGAATTTACAGTTGTACCTGTTATAGGGTTTATTGGGGAATTGAACTTGAGAACCTTAAAACCTAATCCTTCTGAAGTTGAACATGCGTTTATTTTAAGTTTAAAACATTTGTGTGACCCTTGCAATATACGATATACTCAGTTTAGAAATTCAAACCAGAAAGGTTATGTTTTGCCAGTTTATATTAATGGGGAATGTAGAGTTTGGGGAATGACAGCTCTTATTACACATGTTGTATTATCAGCTTTAATTCCAGATAAATATAAAAATGTGTTAACATATATACGTTATGTGTTGTAAATTTAATTATATAAGTAAATCCTTATTTATTATATATATACTAGGTTTTAAACAAAGTGAAACATATCAATGTGCAAAGTAAAATAATGTTTTATTTATTTCAATCTTCAACTTGAGCTAGTAGTTTACATTTTAACAAAGTCTAGTAACACATACTTTTTTGTGTTATTTACCATGGCGGTTTTGCGAGGTTTGTTTCGTTATTAGCTTACACTAAAACTCCTAGTTGATAATGAGACATCTCCATGCCATCATTTAAACAAAAAGTAAGTACTTGTATTGAAAAGTGTTTACATATTAATACATTAAATATACAAACAAATGTGTAACATTAAGTTTATCAGTGTAAATCAGTAGCCCAAGTTGAATATTTAATCAAATATTTCTTATTTTTAACCAAATGATAGTAGTATATAAATGTGAAACAAATAAATTTGTTGTAAACTAAGTATACAACATTATATTTTATTTTTAAACTCGAATCTGTGTGAATAACAGATTCTTTTCTATATTTACAAAATTAAAATAAATACTTTATATATATATATATATATATATATATATATATATATATATATATACACACACATACACATATATTTATAAAATGAAGATGGCTGTTTTAGAAACTGTTAACTCATACAACAAGTGAATTTTAGGACTTATCCTGAATTGGCTGTGTTAATTCTAAATTAAAGTGCTATTTTAAACAAGTCTATATTTATTTTAAAGTGTATACATTTGTGATCTTAGTTGTAGCAGAGGTAAACACATTTTAAACAGTACTTATACTACATACTCTGTTTAATATAAGGCTGCGGCCATACTGCTTGCAATTGATGAGTAGATCGTTTGATAGGTTGGTGAGTATGACTCGTCATAATATATACTTTCTACTCCTGCTAGTTTTTACTGCAATGACATTGACAATCATTTAGTTTCTCTACACAGTCAAACGTAAGCACTTTATTTTGAATAAATGTACGATTTTATATAAAGAAAACCTGTTTTTTTTATTAGTTGATTAAGAAAGAAATGCTTTGGATATCACCAGAAGCATTTAATGTATATTTTTTAATATTTTAAAAATGTTAGCCTCAAAACAAATGATAAATTTATTTACATGGCTGATTTAACACGGTAGAGATGTTCATCGACAACTTCTTGGTAAGATTCCTTTTATGAGAACAAGCTTAATCAACTCCTCAATGTTCATTTTTATATTGATGATTACTCATAGAAAGTCAAACAAACTTGCTTCCAGAGTCGACTCATTCATGTGTATGTAATCTCAGCACAACCAACTCTTCTCCACTTTGACTAGTCAAACCGGTTTGTCAACATTTGTTATAATCTGACATCCACACGTTTAGTTACTGTCGAGTATCCAAGCAGTCTGACAAGTAATAGTAACATTTTTACGATAACTTAATCACCACAGCGCATGGTATAATAGTGGCCTCCATATAATAAGTAAGTACCTAAATAATTTAGTAAACATTTATTAATTCTATCAAAATTTATTATTTGATTAATTACTGTTTTATTAATATTTGTCAATAGTTTACAAAATTTGGTGTAACTTTTATTTCTTTTTTTAAAGTACAAACAAAACCTAAGTGCACAAACAATGTTTCTGTATTAAATGGCTTCATCTATTGAGATTTATTGTTACTTACAGTAACACAGTCAATATCTTATATTCATTTTTTTATTAGAGATCCATAATAAAAATTTGTTGTCCTGGGGGACACTGCACAATGCTGAAATTCTCTGTCATTCAAAGTACCAGAGGAATACTGTTAAACATTTGTAGCTGTACTTCAGGCAAATTAAACTTCCATAGGTAGGTTAGTTTTATTAAAAATTTGAGTTACTGAAAATGCTTTAGCTACTCTACTCGAATTATTCTGGTGAGTTACAACAATTGGTAATTATTGTTATCGCACTTATTGCACAAGGTTTGTTTCTGTAACATGTTGTGGTTTTGAAAGACTATGACCATGATCGACTCAACAAATAACGAACCTTCAAAGAATAGTAAATGCCATGCATTGGACATGGAGTGATTTAATAACTGACTTAAATCAATAGCAGCGTGCTATCGTTAATGCGTCATTGTTTTACTATCCAATAGCATGCAACTTATTGTCAATATGACGTGTCCATAATTTTCTTCACAGTGTTTCTCCTTCTCTGGTCAGTATTGTTATGTTATATTTAAAAAACTTTATTATTGACAAACGATCTCAGTGACAAAAAACTAATGTCAAATTCGTGTTCAGGACGTAAATATACATACGAAAAGAAAAAAATTCATGAAAATAGAGGTAGTCGCACATCTATATGATTACCAAACAATTATACATCAGAATTGAGCACCCCATGTTTGATAATCAAGTAGACCGTGAAGGATCTAGAAGTTTCTCTTAGGTAAAACATTCAGACTCTTCGTCTTTTGAAGATGCCACTGTTTAAGACCTCTTGATAAAAATAGTGATTTGGGGAAAATTTTATGCTTCTCAAATCTACAGTCCATAAAGTTTGGCAAATCTTTTTCAACTGCAACATTTCAATCTAACATGTTGTATAAACTTGAAATTAAGTAAAAAAAACTCATGAGATGTAATATGTCGAGACCAGTATATGCTCCATACAATTCATAAAAATACCATTTACAATTTCGATCTTGTGTGTAATATGTCTCATTTTAACTGATACAGTTTTGTATGAAGTATACAGAGAGTTTGAATGGTGAATAGTGGGCTAGTGTAATAATCTTTTTATAAATATGATTATTTATATGCTATCAAAACAATGCTCAGCAATTCTATACAAGTCTTCCTACCTTACATCTTCAAATAACTGTGATATAAATCTCATAATAGCTTAACATGCCTTACTTGTAATTACTCTGAGATTATGAGGGCTCTTTCATAAGCACCTCTAAAAACAGAAAGTTTACATCTTTGGAAGTTAAAATCTTATCTTAAACTAAGTTAATTCTGGATTTTAAGACAGATTTCTCTAAATCCAACTTGTTTTCAAACAATTTGTTTTTGAAGATACCATTTTAGTTATGACATATTTTTTTCAGGAATAGAATTCCATTATTATAATTTATGGACAGTAATAAATAAGCGTAATAATATTATATCAGTAAGCAATAAAAGGGTAGGATTTAATTTTTGTTGATCCCTACAATTGACAGGTCTGTAGAGTTTTTATATTCCTTCCAGAGTTTAAAAGAAAAAAATATAAATAAAAAACTTAAGTCTGCAGTGTTTTATATAATTGTTTTTAGAACATTACTAAACCAATATTTTTCGTTTTTATGACGAGAGAAATGAAAAATAATTTTGTTTGTAAAAACAGTTTGTTACTTTTCTCACTCTCTCTATATATATTAAATAAAAAAGAACTAATACACAAATAATTATATAAAAAATATTCCACAATTATCAAGCATTCAAAAAATATTTAGCTACTCTGGTATATTATGTACATATAAAGAAGTTACAACATAAAATATGAAAAAAAGGTACTGTCAGATGAATATAAGATTATTTCACAACTTTATTCAGCTGTGGCTCAGGAATAAAATCAATCTATTTTGGTTAGGATTGATAAATAAATGGCAGTACAGAATTTGTAATCATGTTTAGATTAAGGCAGATAGAGACAGAATGGGCCAATTCTCACTTTTAAGATATTTAGTTGCAGTCGTGCTATGTTTTGTACAGAGTTGCACTGAAAGGCTTCTACCATTCTCCTTTCCCAGAGTTCTGCTTAATATATTGGAAGGTTTTTCCTTTCAGAGTTTTTTTTCTTGCCTGATTTTTTCATCCTGCTTTTCACAACACATACTATTTCATTTCACTGTCCTCTGATTTTCTGTGGGAAGAACTTATCAGCTTGATACAAGGGCAATTAATCCTGTTCCTTTATGCGTGTTAGGGATACCACATACACATGTAAGACAGAGGCAGTTCATTAGACAATGGGTGCCAGGGCTGGGCGGGTTCTGGGACCGAGACTGGTTATAAAATCAAATAACTATGTATTCATCTAATACATTTTGCTAATCTTTAGCACTTATTATTTAACATTAGGCACTGTGTTAGCCATTTGTTATCTCACTCCAGCTCTAATTGCTTCACTTAATCATATTGAAATCAAAACTATTTGAGAAGTGATTTTATGATTAACATTTTCAAAGATTTAGACGGATTATGTGTTTTGAATCAGCATTGACATTTCACTTTAGTAACAGTTGAACATAAACTTTGAGATTTATGTTGTGGGTTGTTTGTTAATCCATTGATAAACAAATGTGTTAACAAATTTATAACATGTCTCTGTATCCTATTTGTAAAAATGAATTAAATATTTGTAAAATGAACACAAAACATTTTAATGATGAAATAATTGATTTGAAAAGGTAAACAAAATGAATTTTGATTGTACGCTCGTAATTTGTATATAAGAAATTTAGTGGAAATGTTTTTTTTTATAATCAAATTGTATTAATTTCTTTATGATGTCTTAATGTTATGTAATTTTTAGTTTGCCATGACTAATAGAACTTTCAACCCTCCCAAAGAAAATAAATTGCTATTGATAAAAATACAATTGTCAGAAAATACAAAATTCATAATGCCTGTAAAACATATATGCATTTGATTGTTTACTTAGAAAATATGAATTTGTTATTTTTAAATTAAACACTATCTTTTATCATAGTTACATGTTTAACTAATGTTACATGAAATTTTAACATTATTATTAATACTAGTTGTTAGAATTTTGATTTTTTTTATTTGTTAGTGACCAAGATCAAATTTTATTGTTTCATTGAACTAATGTATATCACTTATTACACTTTGAAATTACTTCCGACCAGAGATTCTATTAATACAAGTTGTTGAATTGTTAACTTACACTTGGAGGAAATGTTTTTGTCTTATGATTTCTTCAGCCTTACATTTCTGCCACTAGGATTACTGCAGTTGTGCTTTTTGGTACCAATTTTTTAAAAAAATTAGAAGTGATGTGATAGAAGAGTATGCGTCATCTGTGTCATGTTTGTTCTCATTAAGGATGTCATTTTTATGTGTTGCTATGTTTGTATATTTCATATTGTTCAAATGTGTTTAATTTGTGGTCTTTGTTGCATATATGGAGGATGCTCATGTTATTTTCCATACTATTGCATGAGTGTGTCCATGAGGGGATTTGCAAAAGTGGATTTAATTGTAGTGGTCGTTGCGTTTATATGTTCTTTATATCTTTCAAAAAGCACAACTGCAGCAATCCTAGTGGCAGAAATGTGAGGTTGAAGAAGTCGTAAGACAAAAATGTTTCCTCCAAGTGTAAGTTAACAATTTTACAACTTGTATTAATAGAATGTCTGGTAGCAAGTAATTTCAAAGTGTAATAAGTAATTAACAATCAACTTGTCATGAACAAGATTTCAAAATTTAATGTATATTTAAATTATAGGAGATACATAGATAAAAATACTGGTACAACATATGATGTTGTACTTTTAACAAGGCATCTATTGTAAAATAAATACATGCTTCAAAATGAGCTTCTTGTGTAGGTTTTTACATATATTCTTAGAAATATTTAAAATATAATTTTATTTAACATGTATTAGAAACATTACTCTAATTAAAAGTTGTGAAAATGTAAATACAGTATTTGTTCACAATTATGACAACATATTTAAACAAAAAGAAAAAAAATATTTGTTAATATCAGAACTTGAATTTTTTCAAAGGTAACACAATTTTACTTTTTTCATATATGTTAACACATTATCTGCTGGCCATTTTGCATAAGTTTAAATTAGGTAATAAGACAGCTTATTTTATGTGATAATGACTAAATAGTCTGTAAAGTAGTTCCTGCTTGTCAGTATACCTAAATATAAACTGAAATTTTTTTAAAAAATTGGTATATATTAAAAAAATTTGTACATTGTCAACTGCTGGCCAGTGTTTTTAAATTGAAATTGTTTTGAAAAAAAAATACATCTTGTGTAAGTTATAAAATCTTCACTATGTATACTGCTGGTCCATGTAAATAAATTTTAAATTTAAGAATGACTTATATATAAGATAAATATAATATGAAACAATTGTTTTGTGAAAAAATAAAATAATCCAACTTAGAAAAAACAAATTTATATATCCATGCATTAAATATATACATTACATAGTATTTTTATCAAAATTCTAGAGTTAATTCTTTTCTATAGAAGTTAAGTCTTTTTTCGATGTTGAATTTCAAATTTTGTTTCATATCTGTTCTATGGGTTGTAGTATTAAAGTTAATTATGGTGGAAAAAAATTCTTTAACATGTTTCAGTTTTGGATTTGGTGGGCAGAACAGTTATGCATGAATGTTTTACTTCTCATGATATCACACTGACTTTGTAAAAATGGCACTTGTCATCTTTGCGTTTTGTTGAATATGTAATCAATCTCTAAAGGTAACCCATATACCTCGGAAACATCATGGAGATTTGTTTTCCAATTTCAAGTAATTTTAGTTTTCTGCTACCAACCTTTGTTTATTTTGTTTTTCTCCAAAAAAACATAGACATTTCAGTAATAGGTTTGTCTTAACTACATTGAATAAGTTTTTCGGTGTATAATCATGTAAAATATTTCAACAGATTTTGCAATATATCATCAACTAAAATTTCTCCTGAAATTATGTTTTGAACATTGCTGTTTTTTGAATTTGTTCAACTGTTACTTGCTTAGAAGTCATTGTGTAATAATGATGCAGTAAATTTTACAATTTTTAAAATTAAAGTCCCTCATAAAGGAAGGTGTTTTTATGGATAATAGTAACTCATTTGTTATTCCTTTGTCAATATTATCACACGTGGACACTTAAATTTTTTTTCCAATGTAAATCATAGATATGACTGACTTTAAAATTTGTTCACAGTTTTTTTAAAGAAAATTTACTTTTAGAAATCTTAAATTTGTGTGCAACATTCAATTTTTTAACCCTCTTACCAACCTCTTGTAAAATTATAAATTTTTCTGACATATTGAAACACTTTCTTTAAGACATTAAAAATGAAAGCATCATGGATATGTATTTCATCCATATGTTGGAATATACAAAACCACAGCAGAACAATTAATTGAGCTGAATATGTGAAGTAGACTTAAACATTATGCAGTAGCAGAAGGTCTACATTAACAGTTTTGTACTAAATTGGGTTCATCGTCTGTACATTGAATTGGGCGTGAAAGATATTTTATGATTGAGAGGATAGCCTACGGAGTATTTTATTTTGGTCATTAGTTTTACCTCATTATATGAATTCGTAATAACATGATTGGTTTTTCATGATAAAAAAATTGGGTCATTACATTTTTTACATAAAATTATTTGTTGGGTAGTCCAATTATTTGTAATGTAGGGGAAAAAGGTAGCATGTTTTAAAAAATGTCAAGGAACATCAAAAAGATTCATTAACTTAAAAATTCGCTACACAGAGGTTCGACTACATGTGTCTTTGTAAAGTATACATGTATTTGCATTCCATTCTAGTCAATGCCTAGAAAATATTAACCCTTTGTGTTTTGAGTGTCTGAGTTATCTAGCATTATCAAATTAATTTTTGTTGACATGTTTAGGAGAACGTCAACACAATCAAAGCTTTCTATGAACTGTTTCTCCCTGGATAGCAATTTATATACCTTATTTTGTCACACTCCTAGTCAAATGCTGTGTTTAATGAAAATACACAAGATGGAAAACCATATTCGGTTCAACAAACAATGCTTAATAAATAAGATTATACCAAATATGTTAACAAACTACCTAGCAGAATGTTTAGAATATTAACAATTTGAGTAAAAGATATGGTGAGAGAGTTAACAATGTATATAATAAATGTAGCATCGTTCAAATGTATATTGTTATAATTTCCTCTGAAGATGATTGCTTTGCAATTGAAATGTATACAAGAATTTAAATAAAAAAGTTTATTTGTGATGAAGAGGTTTTATTTATTTAAAGTAAAAACTATACCATACTGCTACAAGTTGTTTTTGTTAGCCATAGATAATGTTAGGAAACAGGAGAAAATTAAAAAAAAAACAAACTAAAGCAAAACAACAAAAACAAGAAATATGTAATCCCCCCCCAATTTTAGTTTCGTTCCAACTGTAGTTCTTCATACTCAGGATTAGCAAGTAGACAGTTCTCTATGGCTTGGATAAGGAAAAAGTCATAGGCCACCTTTCACATTTGTGTCTCAACCCTTTTCTAGATCGTCATGTAAAACACCTTTAAAGATTAGGTTCAACCTATATGCCGGAATACTGTATTTAAATATATAATCTGTCTAAATTTGAAGTTCTAACAGAGTGATGAGTATATTTCACAATCAACTTACAATACTACAACATAAGCTAACTAAAACTATCAAACTTCATTGAATCAAATGATATGGAATTTGCAAACACTTGAAATCACCTCCCCTCACATACTCAACACCAAAATATACCAGTAGCAGCTCCAGCGAGTAAGCCTGGGCCTACCCAACTTTTTTAAATCAATTTGTTAAAGTTGTTAATTGTCAATAATTTAGAAAGATAAGTGGCACATATCTATGATCAAAAGAAATGCTCACAATACTACAGCGAAATTTAGAATGCACCAAGCAACAATAAAATAGCAAATAATCGCCCTATTGTTTAGCTTATTATATCCATTTGCTCTGAGAGTAAAAATACCTTCAAACACACCATTAAATATTTTTTTAAAATTTTCTGGGGGAAGGCACTAGATCACCCCTTCCCCCCTCCGATAGTCATGACTCCCCTTAACGGAGTCTACCCAAAATACAAATCCTGAAGCCGCCTCTTAATTATACTTTAAATCTTATATATTATTTGAAATAGTTATCTGTTGAAATTTCATATAAGTTATAAATAATTCTCCAACCAATTTTAATGTAATTCAACATTAATTACAGATCGAGTTGTTAATGCGGTATATCTCCTAATATTATTACACTACAAAGAAAACACTAGTTTAGGAATCTAAATATTTCTAATGTGTATAATCTAGCTAAAGTTCAAGATGGAAGTAATGTATATTTCACTTTACCATGTAAATAAAATAAATTTTCCATTGTGTAATAAAAACAATTTTTTTATAGAAAAAAAGTAATAATTTTAAAATGGTTATATATTTATATATATTCTTGATATTTTACGTTATCCATTGTTTTTCCGTTGCCCTGACTTTATGAAGTTAATATATTACTATTGTAAGTCATTTTATCCACCATTAAGTGCAATGATTTTACCTTGTGTGATGAGGCGCCTTTCGGTCACTTGACCATTGTCGAATCACTGATTACTTTTTCTCAATTTTTCTGGTGTGGATGTTCAGTTCGTGGTGTTGGTTCTTGTTGACGTTATACACGTTTCCTCTTGAGTCACGTGTATAATGTTTTTGAATATTACGTCTTCTGCATATGTTGTTTGTGCAACAAACATATCAAAAACATTATACACGTGACTCAAGAGGAAACGTGTATGACGTCAACAAGTACCAACACCAGAAAAATTGAGAAAAAGTAATCAGTGATTCGACAATGGTCAAATGACCGAAAGGTGCCTCATCACAAAAGGTAAAATCATTGCGCTTAATGGTGGATAAAATTACTTACAATATTAATATATTAACTTCATATATATATATATATATATATATATATATATATATATATATATATATATATATATATATATATATATATAGGAATTTTTGGACTTGATAGGAGACTGACAGACTTACCTAATGCCAACAGTCCAAAACTGCAATCTCTTGGAAATAAATAAATAGACACATATAAAAACTTAACACACTATTGAAATATTGTATAAAAAATTATCTTCATCAATCAAAAAAAAAAAAAAGAAAAGAAAATGATGCTTTTTCTTTTTCTCTTTTTTGATTGATGAAGATCATTTTTGATAGAAATATTTCAATAGTGTGTTAAGTTTTTATATGTGTCTATTTATTTATTTCCATGAGATTGCAGTTTTGGACTATTGCCATTAGGTAAGTCTGCCAGTCTCCTATCTAGTCCAAAAATTCCTAAATAAGCTCTACTAGAACTAACCTAAATATATATATATATATATATAAATCAATATTTTATTATTATCATCTAAGAGTAAAATTCACTTGAAATTTAATTTTAAGTTTATCTCTATAGCTTTTACTCGTAAAAGTATAAAGATTTTAATTTTGTCAAAAACAGCTAACACTGAAGATGTGCAGTTTTTGGGTGGTACATTTTGGGTTTTTTTTAGTAATATTTACTTACTGATAAGAGTTACAAGTCTTCAATAAGTAAATAGTAGATTTGCTCAGGTGCAGCCAGCAATAAAAAGTGATGATAAACATACTACAGATCAAATTTTATAAGCTGGCACTTGGCTCTTAGGTAGAAATTATGTATTCGTCATCTAGAAAACATCAGCCACTGTCGTTATCCCCCATCTTGGTCAAAAATTGCAGCCTACTCGTTTCAACCCTTAGACAATCCTATTAGCATGATTCCGTGAACGTTTACATTTGTTATTTATACTATAAATTAAAAATTATTAATAAGTAACACAATAATTGTTTCTTTTCCACAGTTATAGGCATTAAAACCTAATTTTATTCTAGTCTCCAATTGAAGTTGGCCTTTAATTTCCAATTAAATATACTAGAACAGTTTATGCTTGTAGGTTTGGAATCAGTTTGTTATTTAACCAGTTAATATAGTTTGTATTATTCATGTTACCATGGTAATCTCGTGATTTTATACCAATCTTCCACATTGTAAGATCATGTGGAATGAAGCCAATCTCTCCAACCACGTGTACAATTACCAGTCATTTACCTTTTGATATTGGGATGTTCACAATGTTTGAAGTTCCATCAGACCATACTTTGTTTGCAAAATGAGAAGTGCAAACATGTGACTCATCCATATAACCTATTCGACGATTCTCAGACCTGTACCTCTTAATTGCTTAGATATATTTATTTTCAACTATATATTAAGTCCTATGCTACCACATTCAAGACAGCACAATCGAGGTAACTTTACACTCACGAAGGTTAGCAACGACTTACTGATATTGCAAAACCACCACCCCGTAAGTCATAATGCGATCGTCAACTCTACGATTCAGTGGAAGTCCAAGAGGTCAAAGTTTTTGAAAATGACTTATGAGCACGCATTGTTTCCGAGGCCTGCAGCGTTTAAGTGATAGTTTATAAAATTTAACCTAACCATAGAGACGGTAAAATAAAATCATACTTTCAATGAATGCAAATTTTTAAAATATATAAAAAATCCAATATAATCCACTGCCTCTCACTGATGAAATATCTTGTCCCTACATTTTGAAAATGACCTATGAGCACGCATTGTTTCCGAGGCCTGCAGCGTTTAAGTGATAGTTTATAAAATTTAACCTAACCATAGAGACGGTAAAATAAAATCATACTTTCAATGAATGCAAATTTTTAAAATATATAAAAAATCCAATATAATCCACTGCCTCTCACTGATGAAATATCTTGTCCCTACAAATTGTGTTTGGCGGACATATGGATGAGGGATTATAGTAATTGTTTTGTTGTTGCTTCAAGAAACAATGTTTTTTTGTTGTTGAATGTTTTAGTCTGCTTGTGTTATTATTTCCATGCTTCAGATAAGCATGTGCAACATGTTCCTCATGTTTAAGCAATTTTTTATTTTAGTATAAAACAATTCAGTTGCCATAATCACTTGATGTAATGATTTAAGTGACCTGTGCTGTTAGATCACTCGGATCACGAATAATTCAATCTCCAATGGGTTAAACCAATGGAACCTGGTTTAAATAAAAATAACCCTGAGGTTATAAGTAAGGGTTATTATTCAAACAAGTAGTCTCATTTTTTATCTAATCTAATTAAATAAATAGTTCTTACAATCATACTTAGTTAATAATCTGTAGATATAGTTGAAAAAGAAGTTTTTTTTTTGAAAAATATTTGATCTAATTAGAAAAAAGGGAGCTTCATAGGTTATGCTGGTAAATTGGTACATTTCACTAGATATATACATTTGTATATTAAAATTAAAAGTTGAATAGTTCAATTAAAAATAAAAAAGTTATATTAATTATTTAAAAAAGTGGAAAAAATTAAGTACTATCTTTATATGACATCTATTTCAATATCTTCCTGTACAACAATAGTCGCGTTATTTATACTGTCTACCAATGACAAAGGCATTGGTGATGGAACATATATATTAGATGCTACATGTTCCTTCAAGTATTCACCCCCTTTATCCAAATATTCTTGCCTTGATATTATAGACTGTCCAAAACTTTCAGAAGAAGCAAAGTCTTTTGCACCTCGCCATGCATCTAAAGACGGGTCTTTAGTTAAATTAACATTAAATTCAGACTTAAATGGTCTCATTTCCCTTAGCTCTTTAGTTAATCGACCAAGTAGGCCTGGAATTAAAGAACAGCCCCCAGTAAGGTAAACATTCTTGACAATGGATGTAGCAGTAGGTTCACTATATGATTTTAATACATATTCAATTGTTTCCGCTAACCCAGCTTGGCTTGATCCTATCATAGATGGTTGAAATAATAATTCTGGTGCACGAAGACGTTCTACGCCTACATGCAGTTGATGTGCTTCTCCAGGAGCAGTTACTGCTTCTCCTCCATTGTTGCCTACAAATAAAGGGTCGTGTGTTCTTAAAGCATCTTCTAACTCCAACAGACGTTCGGTTTCTTCATCGCTGTCTGTATCTCCACCTTCCTGGAATAAAGGATTCATTTATTATAGGATATTTTACTATACAGAGAGATACAGACTTACTTGAAAGAGTAATTCGTATAAAGTAAGACAATATAAACAGAATTCTTATCTTCTAAGAATTAAATTTTGACATTAATTAATAATCCACAATGGTTTGCTATTAATTTATTCACTCAAATGAGTGTTGGCGTCAATACCACCATCATCATCAGTGAGTTATAGAGGGTGAGGTGTAAAGGACAAGCGTTTTGAGAACAGATAGTATTCAGAATCGAATAGTATAAGTGGGGCGACTGATGTGATCAAGTGTTTTGTAGTTCCTGCCAATTTGTTTAGTCAATGTATGAAGCCATGCACTATACAACATCGTGTATTTTCTTATAGCAGTTTTGTGCGTAATAATGAGTCTATCGTTACAGTTTGTTGTGAGTTTTGTCGCCATTTCAATGTTGCAAGACATGACACCCACTCGTACCACCATTTTAGGTTAAATAATTTCATTTCCGAGGAACAGTGATGAGCAAAAAATCTACAGGGGCTTAGAGTGCACTCCAAAGAACGTGGATAGAGTAAGGCAAGTCAAATTCTGTAGTCCTGCTAGGAGACATTTTGCTGAACTGCGCCATGGTAATCAGTCAGTAAGGCGTATTTTGCATAGTGATCTAGGATTTCATTCATACAAAATGTCCATGCAACAATTGAGCTATAGAGATTATGTTCATTGGCTAAATTTTGCTTGAGAAATGGAGGTTATACTTGAGCAAAAGGACATAATTTTGTTTATGACTGATGAAGTACACTTCCATTTGAATGGTATGGTAAGCCAGCAGAATTGTCTTTACTGGACCAATAAATATCTGAAACTAAAGCATGAGAGACCATTACGTAGTCTTTAAGAAACAGTTTGGTGAGCTGTAAGGAGTAGAGTTAATATGGGTTCATACGTTTTCAAGACTATAACAGGAACACTGTAACTGTAACCTCGGAACATTATAGGCAGGTGATCACTGAATTCTATCTACCTGAACTAAAAAAAAAACGTATTGCTTTTCAACAGGACGGGGTGCAGTTCACACAACAGTATTTCAATAGAAGCAATTAGGGCTGTTTCTCATGGTTTAGAGACTTCCCGGTTTGGTGGCAGCAATTGACCTTCTTGTTCACCAGACCTGTCCATTTGGGGATACCTCAAGTCACATGTATGCAAGCATAACCATGCACACTTAAAGAACTGAAGGAAGCAATTCGTGTGGAAGTCGTTCAAATTGACCGGGCAATGTTACAGAGAGTAGAAGCCAACTTCCGAGAGAGGCTTGTGAAGTGATTCTCTCAAAACTGCAGTTACTTGGCAGATGTTGCTTTCAAGCATTCATTTCTAGAATGGCAACATAATGTTAGTATTATTAAGTGAATAAAAATTTATTGATTCACAGGTAACGATACACGTTTTTTTTTAAACATTTGTTCTTTCTGCCCCACCCTGTATAACAAAATTTAAATTACAACTCCAAAAATGAGTTGTATTATTACTTACACCTAATAAAATAAGCTGACAAAAAATTGGTATAAAGACTGGTGGTCAGAATTTATATCAGAATTTTGAGGAGGCTTTGTTTTATATCAAATATTTACAAAAATATTTTAGTATGTCTTCATAAAGTTGTTAAAAATTACTTTATCAAGATTTGTATAGCTTATGATATGAAAATTGTAATAAAAAAAGTAGGATATCAAAGTCAAAATTTTATTTTATATCCTACTTTTATATTACCTTATTTATTGCTTTATATACATCCCAATCTTCATCCCTCATTCCAAAATCATCATCCTTTTTTTCTTTTCTTGCTAACTGGCTAATCAGTCGCATTCTTTCTTGTGCTGCTACTGTACGTCGTTTTGCCATGTCTTGCCTACGTTGTCTTCGTGCATTTCGACGATCAAGAATATCTTGCCTGCAAGTAATTTCATCTACTTAACAGATTCTAACAATTCAGTTTCTAAATACACTGCATTTTCATTCTTAAATAGCATGAACAACACTTAGCACAAAACAGTTTTCATGAAGCATTTATTATAATGAAAGCTTTGTAATAAGTATAACTAATGTGTCTTACAAATATTAGTAACAAATTTAGGAATGAATCATATTACTATTTAAAAGTTAACGTATTTTGTATACAAAATATATTAATATAATTAAAATATATTAATATCTATTACTTTACACATTATACATAATACCTCTACATTAAAAAAGACATTAATTTGTCCCACTATTTGTCAAAAAGCTGTTACATGGTTTAAAAAAATATTGTTCATTATAGTTTACCTCTTCCTCCTGATTCCAGAAATGTACAGTTTAAAATCTTCTTCATCTTTGGGACTAAATATTTGTTTTGCAACTTTAGGTTTTACTTCCTGTATAAAATAAAAAATATACACATAATTTAATGTTCAGTTATTAGTATATTGACATGATGTGAAAATTGGAATCATAAAAATAAAAGAACTTTCTCTGATTGATGGAGATTCTCTGAAAAACACCAAGAAAAATAAAATTATGACAATAGCAGAAGCTTATGATACTCAACACATTTATGAACAGTCTACCAGAAAAAGAGAATATGATAACTTCCAAAAATACTTTCTCTGTATTATAATATATATTCTTTTAGGTTTCTATGAAAATTAAGGACAGAATTTATATAAAATTTAAACATGAGTACCTGAACAATATTTGGTTTGGGTGTTTGGCAATTACATTTTGTTGTTGTAATATAAAACGCAGATTTGTTAAATGGCTTATTGCTCGTTTGAAATATATTTTTTTCCTCTGTGGTAACTGAACACACTTATGTTGTAAAAAATTGGTAAGCATTAGATGATTAAATTACTAAAAAGCAGCAAGATTAATTAAAAACAAAACATTTCACAGAAGTAATGAAGTTTATAGATAACTTTATGTTGACCTTTTAAAGTTGACACTGAATCTGCAAATTCAAAATAATAAAATTAAAATAAAAATTACCTTTTCAGTTCCTTCCATTAGTCCATCCTCTCCTTAAATATATCTTGTACAAATTTTCAAATGTTAGTAAAATACTTTTTATTCATCCATTCAAGTTAAATTAAATTTTTAAAATACTTTCAGTGTGACTTTCTCTATAAATAATTAGATTCCTAATGGAAGAACAGCTGCTACCCACAGAAACTAAATGCAAGAACTGATTTGAAATGAAGGGGAAGGCAAATGCAAAGCTGATATTACTACTATGTAAAGTATGAATCGTCACTACATTAAAAAAATTCAAGTATTGTTCAGTTACTAAATACGCCAATACGTCCAAGTCTCAGTACTTGAATGTTAAGTTTATATATATTACGATTTGGTATATGTAATGTAGTCTAAATTATATTTTTCATAAAATAAAAGTTTTGTATCTATAATAATAATGTTTTACAACAATATTGAATACAACACTTTCAATTGATATTGATGGAAGATTAGTTAAAAGGATTCCTGTTATCCACCTATTCGAATAATAACTACCGCTCAACCATTATTGTTGATTGAAGCCATATTGATTTTACCATATTTAGTTTCATTTGTTGCTCCAATGTAGTAAGGATTTACAAATTTTTATTGTAAAATCATCATAAAAACAACCATTATGTTCAGTAAGATTGAACTGGATGAAATGGACAGCTCTTGTAAACTCAACATACAATCTTGGATTCTATTAAAATGTTTTACAAACACTTCTATATAAGATCCTGATAAACAAGGATTACTGGACACTGGCAGCGGAAATTAATGTCAGACATCAGATCGTCGGTGTCTCCTGATGCTGGATGCCCATTCCAAGAAGTAAAAACACTTTTATGTTCAAAATGTCCCTAAAACCTAATGGTTTTGAATATTTATAAAATATGAGATGAGTGTTATTTTAAATAAAGTTTAGAAGAACTGAAATGAAAAAAAAAATAACATTATGTTACTGATATTGATTAGTGAACTACTTGTCTCTTATTGGTCACAAAATAATATATTTCTCTTTCTTTTGATATTCTGTCTGTCAAACTTCTATAATCATATTGCTGTAACAGCTTAAAATAGGTAAATATCTGTGTGCCACTATAAAATTTCAAGTATTTTGGTATACTTCATACCCTTTTTTATACTATATGTGATGCAAATAATTTAGTCCAATTTTTTGTATAGCAGAAAACAAAATTTGTCTAGCCTTTGTAAAAACAAACAAAATATGCTATATTGTTTAAACTGTAAACATATGTTAAAAACATGTGAACCAATGCAAAAAAAAATAAAATAAAATTGAAAATCAAATGTACATCGACTGTGTGAAAGTAGGGCACCTTACTTTTTGAACACAACTCCTATAATCACTTTATTTTTTATTCAAATCAAGGAACTTTAATTATTTTAATGTAAATATAAATTTATATGGCCGGAGAACCATAAATAAAATAATTTAATATGTTTGTTTTCTACACAACATACTTCTATTATAGGATCGTCAGTGGTATTTGCAGCTACTATCTTTTGCCTGGTGCGCTCAATTCTTGTTTGTATTTGGGCAATCATCTTCTTTAGATCATCAGTGTTGTTGAGCTCAAAATTTTTTAAACATCTCTGAAACAATTATAGAAGTATTTTTATGATGTATTTAAAGATGTAAATAAATATTGGATATTTAAAAAAATTAATATTAAATGAATATTTTTTGGGAATAATAAATAAATAATTTTTTAAAATTGTATAAATTTTTGAAGAAGGAACAATAATGTAAATTTATGTTAAATTTTTCCATTTTATACTTTATTTCATGAGTTATACTATTTTACAGTCTCTTACTAAGTACAAAATTAAAATTAACATAATATTTTTATTGATATCATTTGACAAAAAAATCACTACCTACTGATATTTTGTAGCAGATGCGTTTCACACAAGATTAATGTAGTGTGTTATGGTAATTAGGCTTTTGCTCAGGCAAGTTGTATTATCGTGAGTCTGTGGTATATTGGTGTTCTGTGGTGTGTTATTGTTCAACAAGTTTGTTGTTAATTATGTGTTAAAATATAGTATTTTATTGTGAGTGTGTTTTATCATTTAGAATGCTCTGTAGTTGGGTTTCGTAGTGTTTGTATATTTCAAAGTTTTCAGTTGTGTTTACTTTATTTCTTTTTTTGAAAAAAAGAAGAACTTTTATATTTGTGTCAATGTTAGTATGTGTATAGTGTGTTATATATATGAATGGGGAAATTTGCTTTGGGCTATGTGTTTGTGTGGTAAAGTTTCTCCCTGTTTGACCTATGAAAATGCTGGGGCAGTCGTTATATAATGATCTTGTATACTTCTATCCTGTCATGTTTGTTCTGGAGTGTTTTTGTATTGTGTAGGTGTTTTTTGGTAGTATTGGAAATTTTAAAGACGATTTTGTATTTGAGTTTACGGAATGAAGAAGCTATTTTTTGCTATGTATTGTCGTATGTTAATGTTATGCATTTCTGTTTATTTTTGTGTGTGTTGTGAAAAATATCAGTAAGTAGTAGTTTTTGTGCTAAGTGACATCAATAAAAATAACATAACTTAACAAACTTAATAAAAAAACATAACCTTAAAAATTTGGTTTGCTTGAAGCAAATATTGTATTAACTATACTGTAATTGCAAAAAAAACAAATGGTAATCAATAATTGAAAAATTCTAGGTGATTCTGAAAATTCAGGTGTTGGAAATGCATAATCAGTTAAATTAATTAATAAAAAAAAAAATATTTCTATAAATACATGAATGATTTTTTAATTGACTACATTTTCACTTAATTTTCTTCCTATTTTAACAATAATTAAAGTTGAGAAACATCAATTTTAAATTAAACATGATAAAACAGAAAATTAATATAATTAAATATAAACCTACTAATACTTCTTCTTCTTCATCGCCTTCTTCTTCCATATCCTGTATAGCTAAAAGCTGATTCAATTGTTCTTCATCTTCAGCTAGCTAAAAATGAAATATTACCATTAAATAAAACATATATAATAGAATACTCATTTTGATCAGTACTAAAGTAAATGACATATAATTTTGATAAATCTGATATAATTTATTAATATAATTGAGACCAGAGTGACCCAACCTTCATTTTTTAAGAAATTAAGTTGAATAAAAATAGGTGTAGCAACATAACTGCTCCAATGGTCTAATTGCATTTGTTACTTTTTGATACACATCAGCACCTAAACATATTGTGCGTATGATGGATTTTACCAATCTTTAGAGCTTAATTAATCACTTTTACTTAGTTTATGACTATCCGAACCTTAATTTCTTATGTAAATTTGTAAAAACTCACTGAGACAGTCAATCACTCTGTGGCGATCTTCATCAGTATCTATATTTTCACTTGAAGTTGTTAGGTTAAGCGATGACGGTTTTAAAGGCAGGTTTTCAATTGTGCCATAGAGTATGTGTGGTTTGTATAAAATTGAGATACTGATGAAGATCACCACGGAGCAATCGAAAACGTTCTGTCTCAGTAAGTTCTAACAAATTTACAAAATAAATTCAAGTTCCGATAGTCATAAAATAATGTAAAGTGATTAATTAAGTTTCACCAAATGTAATAGACTACAAAATTCAAGAACTTTAGAACTTCTTATGTAACACTAAACCATAATGCAGGGATAGCTATTCTTTCTCTAACCACTCAATTAATAGCGATGTTTAGTGGATATGAATTTATTCCAGGGATATATATTGAAAAACATGACACTAATGTTTAGAAAAGCTTTCAATAAAAAAGTCAGTTAAAAAAAGTACAGCTGAACCTCTTTAACCTGGCCTTTTGAGATCGAAATACAGTAAACTCCCGATTATCCGTGGGCGGATTAACCGGTTTGCAGATTATCTGGGGTCTGCCATGGTTTTACAAATATCCAATTTTTATTCCAATCAGATTCAAGTGTTTAATATTCCAAATGATGAATTACGACGTAAATACGTATAAGGCCTAATAGAAGTTAAGATGAAGGGAATAGATATGTAAATATGTACGTACTAATTTTTACATTGAAAGGGAAGCAACCCGACGCGGGCCAGCGAAATAAAAGGGGCGAGCAGACTACTGTATATAAGAGACAATGACAAAATGCTTGGACGCCCGAAAACCTAATGTGTATCATAAGATTGTAAACAAATGTCAGCTAATCTCGGCTATAAATAGCCTAGGACGTGACATATGCATTATCCATGTCTGTCATATACATTATTGATCTTTATGGCTTTTTGACACAAGTAGACACTGTGTGACAAAATGGTTCTCAAGAAACGTAGATCGCACATTAAAGCTAAATCAATACTAAAAAAAAAACAGACGAAAGTGACAGATTTTTTTTGTTAAAAAGTGAAAGTATTATGTATAAAGGAAATTACATATGTACTGTACATACATACTTATTTTTGACATATACTTATGTACGTATTGTAAATAGTTAGACATATAAATGTACATGTTATAATCCGTCAAATACATCGACATTTTAAATTGTTTTCTGTATTTATTTTGTCCTCTGAAGATTATTTGTGAATTGCATTAACCGGGGTCATTATTTGTGTAACTTATGGTATAATAATCGATTATCGATCGTTTTGCGTATTCTTTGTTCATAGTGGATAATCCGGGGAATTCGTTATCCGGCATTGCCGGGCCACCCTATTCCACGGATAATCGTGAGTTTACTGTATATGCAAGATTAGGGAATTTCCCACACTATAGACGTTTTTGTGGTATACTAAAAAACATGTGAATATGTTTTTTCAACCAATATCTTTTTCTATCATTTAGAACCACAAATCCATCATTTGCTTTACAATGTTTGAATTATAAGCCAAAATGAAAGAATAGAATAAAAATAATTTTTAGACGATTTTAAAAATTGAACTGATTGTTATCAGATAATGGTGAATTATAGATAATTGAGGAGTATAGTTTAAATTGGTAGTTTAAATTTTGAGCTATGGACAAATTGACTTGTTAAACATAATTTACTAAAATAATGCTAGATTATGGAATTTATAAAAAATATATTTTTTGTTAACAATTACAAAAATTGTAAGAATTTGTTAATTTTAAGAACTCTAATTATACAGTTAGAACTCCTATTATCTGAATCAACTGGAAGCAGAGCATTATCAGATAATTGAATTTTTTTGTAAAAAGGGTCAACTTTAATTAATTACTATACGTGTGTTGCAAATGGGAGGAAAAATATTTTTGTATACTATTTTTTTCTAAGCTTTTAGGCTAAGATCTTAGCTTTTTTACAAAGAATTGGATTCATAATTGAGTTTCCGCTGTAGCAGTAATCACTTGAAAACAGCCCTTTTAATTCTTCGTTTTTTGCTGCCTTTACTGATTTTCTCAAGAACTTTTATCTTCATTTAAAAGCACTAACACAACGTTTAAAAGTGTAGGTTTGTATTTGTTAATGTTTGGAATCGTTAATTGTCTAACACTGTATATCACGGCCAATTGTTTACTTGACATGCATTTACAAGATTGACATATAATTTATAGTTTATCTGTTAAGAATAAGACAACTCATCATTTAGAAACCATGGTGGATAATGAAAGTCACTCATAAACAAAATAATAGACTGATGCCAAACAAAGGAACTGCGACTGATTATTCAAAACGAATAGTGACAGTCGAGCCGGGCCAACCTCCTGGTGGCAAAGAACAGTCAACTATACAAAACTGCGCTGAGATGATAACTCAGCATCGAAATAATATTTGTTCTGTGCCTGCAATAGCTTTGTGGAGAAAAGGCACACATAATTTATTATTTTAGGAATTGTAGTATGTGTATCAGTTTTTTCCTGAAAATCTTAAACTCTTTGTATGTTATCCCTCTGAGGATGGTTACTTTGTAACTGAAATGTACATTAGGGTAAATTAAAGAAAGTTTGTGGTTAAGAGGTTTTTGTGTATCTATTATTAAATTCAACCACAGTATATTCCTAATAAATAGTAGAAGTGTAATCATTCATAACATTAACTTTTTTCAAATCCTTCTATTAATTCACACTTTCTTTATATATATTTTGTTAAAATTTTCAATCGTTAATAAAATACTTTACTTCAACTAAACTTTATCTAATGTCTGTTAATACCTATTTAATGTGTTTAAGGTTAATGACAGATAACAGACTAATTCATGCTATTACAAATACAGTGTATTATAGTAGCACGAATTGGTCTTTGGTTAACATTAAACAAATAAAATACTTCTTACTCATCCACTCAAGTTCAAATACATTATGATAAACTTAATGGTTGACACTTGATGTTAATACAGTTTTTTCAAATATTAATTCATTCATTAAATTTAATAATGAATTAATTTTAGTTTGAAATGAAGGAAAACTTTTCACAAAAGGACAAAAGTATACAATATAATTTTTGTACCATTTGGCTTAAAATAAGTGATAACATGATTTCGTAAATAAGTTGATTTTATGTTATAGGTTACATGGTAGAACAGAAGTTTTAACGCATAGGTTATGTTACTTTATTTACATGAATTGTAATTATTCAATAAAAAGTAACTAAACAAAATTTTTCTTTGTTGACCTAAGTAGTAATTGACTTTAAAATTTTTGTTTGTTAGTATTACTTGTTACACTTCAGTTTTATTTATATAATTTCTTTTTATTGCTTCACCTTTTCTTCACGCTTGCGTGCATTTATCTCTATAAGTCGGCGAGCTAGTTCTCTTCTTCTTTCTTTTTGTTGCTCAGCTGTGAGTCCTAAAGTAGGGGCAGTGTAAGGAAGTTGTATTCTTCTGACATTATTATCATAGTGATCCCCATCACTCCATTTGTTTAATTCTTCTATATAATGTTCAGCAAGGAAACAGTGATTATGAAGAAGTTCCTGTAAATACTACTGATTAATATTTTGATTATCGGAACAAAACAAAACAACATTAAATGAAATACACAATAAAATAATTGTATCGGTAAACACAAGTAAAGTTTCAAACATTATACACAGCATAATCACAATTACTTTTACAACTTTAATACAACTTTTTGACATAGGTCTTTTAGATAACTATTCAAACTTAAATTAAAAAGGTTTTCTTTAACTTTTTGAACAAACTAATTTGTTGTATTAATATATCTGTGATCCAATTAGATCACAAAAGTATGTACTACCAATCTAACCAAATTTAATGTTTGTTTGTTATTCCCAATTAATTTTAATAGTCTTATAATGGCATTAAAAAAATATATGTGAGCACATTTAATAAAGTCATTGTCATATTTCACGATCATCAAAAATAAGACACCATAACTTACCGAGGTTGTGTAGCCTTATTTGGTTATTTTCAGAATTCTAAAAATGGTAGAAGTTGGCGACAAATTCATGAAAATAATCATCAAACTTGTAATATAAGAGTTTTATTAAAATACCTCTGCTCTGCTTGGAGTGATTGCTGCAAAATGTGCGGGGTATTTAAGTTGCAAGAGACGGTGCAGAAAATTGGTGATATGAAATCCACCAACGTCAATCCTACGTGCGCGTTGTGCATCTGCTTTACCACAAACAACAGGTAAAATATGCGTACACTGATATCCACAATTAATAATTAGCCCTGTTTGTTGAGCGTGGTTGTGGTGATGGTAACTGAATAGTGAATCAACTCCGTAGCTGACACCAGGAACTCCGTAACACTCAAACAACAACTCTGACATTACTAAAACATAGAATACATAAAGTATACAAATTAAGTTTTGTTACAGTCTTTTCACGAAGTGCTGAAACAAAAGAATTTGGCGGTATAAAATTAAAGTTCCTTGTTATAATCCTCTGGTATCCACTAATTAAATTAAAAGTAATTATTGGGTAACTGAGTGAATATTTTTGATATTTCTTGCTGACGTGTTTTGAAATAATCATTTCATTGACAAAGCCAACCTGCGTGATTATTTGGTTGGTGATTATTTCAAAATGCGTTAGCAAGTAAGTTCAAAAGTATTCACTTGGTTACGCAACAATTACTTACAATGATATAAAATTGTTTTTACATGTAAGGCAAGTCATCAAAAAATGTGTTTATAAAAATATTAGTTGCATGATGGAAATTGAAATGTTAAGTTTTGAAGACATTGTTATTAAAACTTTTAATTTTGTAGTCATCTTGCAATTTTACAAATATTTGCTTTAAAAAATAGTTATAGGGCTTTTTATTCAGCTTAGTTATAATTTTTTTTTTTTTAATGTAAGCAAATCAGCTAATGAGCACTAAAGGTTAATTAGGACTTGGCTAGTAGCCTAAAGGTCCTGATTTTGATTTTACAGTTACAATAAAGAGTTTCTAGGAGATTTTTCAGTTTCCAGGTTGATTTGGCCTGTGAAAATGAGTATCTTGGAACAAAACAAAGGTAACAATGGACGGTAGAATAGTGGGGAACATTACCTTCCTTGAATGCCCAAGGATGGCAGATCTACCCTATCCCTCATAAACCATGTTATGTAAAGGGGGAAAAGGAGTCACTATCATATTAGTAGTAATAAGATTAATTCTAACTATATTAAAATTAAAATTTGAAAGGTTTTTCCAGCTAATGTGAATTGGAAAGGTATTTTTGCACTTTTGGTATTAACTTGGCAAAAAAACCACTCCTTACTGATATTTTTCAGCAGACGTGTTTCACACTAGGTCAGCACATTATTCAATGCTGTGAGTCACAGACAAGACTGTTGCTCAGGTGTGAGTCTGTGGTGCATTGATGTTCTGTGGCATGTACACTACATCAAAAAGCAAAAAACTAAACACAACAAAACTACGAGATATACAAACACCATAAATACTACCCACAACACATTCTAAATGACAAAACACACTCACAATCAAATATTATATTTGAACACATAATTAGCAACTACTCTATGAACAATAACACACCACAGAACACCAATACACCACAGACTCACGCCAACACAACACACCTAAGCAACAGTCTTGTGTGTGAGTCAAAGCATTGAATAATGCACTGACCTAGTGCGAAACTCGTCTGCTAAAAAAATCAGTAAGTAGTAGTTTTTTTGCCAAGTTAATACAAAAAGTGTAATTATAGAAAAACCTCTAGATGTACAACAAAAAAACTAGCAGTTTCCAGGCTTTGAGTTCAATACTTCTTTCACCCAAATAGGAGTTGGTGTTTTCCAAGACAACCAGAATTGACAAATTTGTCAATAGTCAGCGTGACAACTAGTTTCCCTCTTTAATCTTATTCAGTAAGTATTGTGAAAAGGGACCACAGCCACAGTGCATAGATAAAAAAAATCTAGGATAAACAATTTATCTCCCAAACAATGTCATGGTAAGAAAGTCATAATTATAAATGTAATGCAATTTTTACAGTAATTAAAAAAAAAAAATTTACAGAATCACAGAAATATTGCTTATTTTATCATATTATATATCGCAAATTTAACTTTAACAGTCACTTGTTAACTTTTAGTGTTAATATTGTAGTTAACAAAGTTAACACAACTTACACATTCGTGAGTAGTTTGGATTTAAAAAAGCTTCAGTCATGACTACAGGATGGTCCACTCTGCCTTCTGTGTCAATCCCTAAGTGACTGAAGATGTAATCAAAGATCTGCTCCTGGGCTTCAAAATGTGTTACAACATTTCGGTCAAATTGGGTTTTTAATTGAAATCTAACAGCTTCAATATTGGCGATGTCATTACCAACCTGGGTCTCTCCATCCTATGAGAAAATAATGTTAAAATTTTTATGATTAGGCATGATGGACGACTGAAAAAAATTATAATACTTTCCACAAAAATTAAATTAAAACTGAGATTTAAAATGAAAGTAACCAAGTATGTATAAATAATTTTTGCTTTGGATAAACCAAAGGTAACTCTAACACGTTTTAATATATCAGCAGTTGTTATTAAATAGTATATAATATAAAAGGCTCAGTAGAAACGCATGTAATATGAACATAAATTATCCAAAAAATATTCAGTTTAATTTTTGAACTAATAATTCCATAAGTAATACACAATTTGCCTTAAAAACCGACTACTTTTTTCCCTTCATCCGCAAAGAATCTACATTTGCTATGCCTGTTCTGCTCAGTTGACTGCTGGATATAATAAAAGAAGGTACAATTGTTTCTGATTTTATTAATTCTCTTTATATAGTATCATCTCAAACGTCGTAGCATCATCAAACAATGTAACTCAAAACATTAGCTTCAGCGATATTTTTTCTTATGGCACAAACCAATAATTATTTTTCTATATATTATCTACAATTTTGTGTGTATAAATTGAAAAAAACTTATATATATATATATATATATATATATATATATATATATATATAAAATAAGAGTGCTTTCGGTATCGCATTAAAGCTAATTTAATGTAAAATTTATTACATTATGATTATAATTTTACTAATGTATTAAACAGTATTTTTTATTAAACCATTTTATAATTACATATTTGAATTGTAACATTTGGTTTTTTAAAAATTTCTGTAAGTTTGTATCATTGATTCTCTTATTCTATTTGTTTAGTTTCTCGCTGCACACAAAATCTAATCAGAAATATCTGCTAAACAGATTTATTTTCCATGCCCATGAACATAATTGCAATATTTTTTATTCAAGCGAGTTATGTTCATGGACATGGCTATATGATTGCAATATTTTTTATTCAAGCGAATTATGTTCATGGAAAATAAATCTGATTAGCAGATATTTCTGATTAGATTTTGTGTGCAGCGAGAAACTAAACAAATAGAATAAGAGAATCAATGATACAAACTTACAGAAATTTAAAAAAAACCAAATGTTACAATTCAAATATGTAAATATAAAATGTTTTAATAAAAAATACTGTTTAATACATTAGTAAAATTATAATCATAATGTAATAAATTTTACATTAAATTAGCTTTAATGCGATACCGAAAGCACTCATTTTCCAGGGTTACGAAAAATTAGGATATTTAATACTACCTGATTGAGAAACTAAAGTTAGAGAGAATAAACAAGTAGAATTATAAAATAGAATAGACAAGTAGAATTATAAAATAAGTCCAATCCCGATAATCCAAACCTCCTACTAATTAGAAACGGTTTTCGAAAATATCAAAACGAGAAATAAATAAACGACTATACGCGTGTAGATAAGTGGAAGGGATGAAAATGACATTGATTTACAAACAGACAGTGAGATTATTAACCGTGTGCTAAGGGATGATGAATCTGAAACAGGAGATGTTGAAGAAGAAGAAACAGAAGTAAGAAAGCCAGGTGTGAAACACGACGATGCAATTTTGGCTTTTAACACATGCATTGACTGGGAAACGGAAAACGTTATACCATACCATCCAGTCTTGTTGCTGCTTCAGATCAGAAAAAAGGCTGTAGAAAAGGCAATCAACAAACCGAAGCAAAAAATTTTGAATTTTTTTTAGTAAGAAGCAAAGTTCCATAAAAAAGTAAAGCGTTTATATTCAGTACATACAGTAGTAAGAAAGCATTATTTGTATTTTAATAAATGTGTTTTCAAGTGTTTTTTATGTTGTTCATTTTAAAACTTTGCATGATTGGCAAGTGTTTTCTTTCAGTTATTACTATACTGCACTTAACTAACTCTACTCTTAACATTAGCCTATACGTACTTTATAATTCCATACAGGGATATATGTAGCCGTATTTACATCGTAGCTAAACACAGTACGTGTACATTCCAATAATCTGGCAATCCGAAATGGTCGCACATTCATTATTTTGGGATTATTGGGATGGGACTGTATAGAGATTTGGCATTCCTAAATCCAAACTAATTTTATCACCTTTATAAGTAAATGGTTATTGTTCCTCCCCACTCTTGATCGAATTATCTATTTATGTGCACATTAATCAAAACAGTGCTAGTTGCTTAATCTTTTACGTATGTACCAAGTGAATAAAGCAAGGATGGGTCTAATACTATGAATAAAGAATGATTTGATTTAAAAATTTCTTGTAGCATAAAACTTTAGAATGTTATTTGATGTAATTACAAAATGCTTTTAATATTTTACTTTATTATAAAAAATAATGAAGTTGGAGCCTGTTATTATTGAAAGACTGAAAATTAAAAATGTCAAAGATACCTAAAAAAATAATATGCATATATTACATAAACGAGCATCTCAATTATTGCAAACAATTTACAAAAAATTATTTTTTCAATGACACATTCTCAAAAGAAAAAAAGTCTTAATTTTTTAAAATACCATTTAAATCACTAAAAAACATTTAATTTCACTTTTGTGGAGAAAATATTAAATACCATTGCAAAAAGTGTAAATAATAATGACAAATAATGGTGGTAACTGTGATAATATAATGTAAATATTTCATTTTAAAAGAAAATAAGTATTTATGTGACCAAATATTAAGCTTACTTTTTTCCCACGCTCTTTCCTTGGTTTGGCAATCAAATTTTTAAAAATTAAAAGAGGATCCTGAGATGTAACCCAGCCAACTCTACAACTGTATGAACCTGTAATTACAACAAAATATCAAAATAAGAAAAAGTTTCTATAGACAATTAAGTTTGGGAAAATTGTTTTAACAATTCTCCTCAACTAACAATAAGGGATGTATTTTACATGTAACCTTTTTCTGAATATGGTTTTATTTTTTATATATATTTAAAAAAATTGTAAATGGTAATACATTTTGTAGTATTAAAACAACTGGTTTGGGAGTCAAGCCAACTTCCCAAACCAGTCGTTTTATCTCCACAAAATTCTACAAGTAGTGAGTGTAATATGAAGAATAAATGGTAATAGTTGATAGAAATTGTACCAACTCTGATTATTTGTTTTTATGAATGTTACTTAAAAATACGCTGTATTTTTTGTTGTAAAAAAACAAGTGATTTTAAGTGTCCTAAAACATAAGTAGTGGTTGAAACGTTTATTAAATATCGATACACAAACTAAACTATCTTTTTCAAATACACTCAATAAAGTAAACCATTTCAAATAAACCCATAAAGTATTTTTTTAGAAATACTATTAATATTCACGAATACATTAATATTCAGCTGTATTCATTGACATACAACCACAAAGTAACTAGTCATTATAGGTTTGGTTATAAGAAAAGAGAACATAAACTTACCTGATGTAAGCAAAATGATTACTGATATCAAGGCTTATTCCTTACTTACTCATAACTGACATTGTAATGTGACGACTTAGGGGTATAGCTGTAAGTTATAAAAATCTTCATTCCTTCTATTTTTGTATTTTTTAAAAATATTTTGTGTTTTTTCTATACATTATTTTTTTTCTATGTTTCAAATTTAAAAAACGTTCCAAATTTGGAAAGGTTTGGTTATTAAAATAATTATTTATCATAGGTTAACTGCTTGCTGCAGTTCATGTTCGTGTTAACAGGTCTTAGTTATTATTATTTTTTTATAGCAGACTTAATTGGGTATTTTGTTGTATATTGTGAAACGGGAATACTGAAGTTTTAATTTCTTCATTAGCAATTGCAGTTAACTATAGAAAGAAAGAATTTTTCATTTCTTAAGAATGGTATTGAAATTTATATTTTACTTTTATGGTATATTATAAAATGGCGCTACAACATAATTTTCTTTATGCAAAACAAATATGTAATACAATTCCTGCTTAGCTGATTAAGAAAGTACATTGGTCACATTAGTTCACTATGTGTAGAATAAATGGACTATAAATATAAATATGGTTAATAATAATATATGGTTTTGCATCCACACTACAATGATTTTACATTACCGTTCATGAAAATGAATAAAAAAAATTAAGTAGAAGCAAAACAAGCAAGCATGCTTACCATTATCAATTACAATTGGCACTGATGAATTCCTAAGAATTTCAGAATAAGGATAAATTGGATCAGCAATAGTTTTCAAATCCTTTAACTCAAGTATTTCCATTTTTCATGAGCTGGAAAAAGATAAGGTATATGAAAATTATATAATTAAATAATATAACTTGTTTTTAATAATAGAGGAATCTTTTTTCAGCAAAAATTACTTATAAAAAAAAGCTGTAATTGCTTAATAAATTCTGCATTTCCAATAGATTGAACTTAGGCTAAATTAAATTAGGACACTATTTATCTCTTAAAAAAATGTTAGTTTTATGGTTTCATTTCTATGATGGGGAATTGTCAAAATATTTACAAAATTATAATTTTTTACATTATATAACTTCCAAGATAACAGTGTTTTGTAATTTCTAAAACGGAAGCACCTAATTACGTATTATTGAAATTACAGAGCAACATAACCTATAAGACCTAACCTAAAAATTCTACTATGCAACTAAAACAATGTGTGAAAATGAAAGTTGCGGTTAAATCCTTCATTATTCATCACTAAAATGTTGTCCATAATGAAATTATAAAAAAACAAATCAAACCGAAATGCACTTCTAGAAAAACTTCAAAGCTACTGTCGGCTAAACAAAACTAAATTACACAGTGACTTTCCAGAATTTTTGTTATAAGTTGACAAGAGTTAAGACAAAAACTAAGTAATACATACTCACAATTAACTTTGGTTTAGCCTATTATCCAACCAATAAATACATGAATTATTTTTGTTTTCCCTTAAATATTTTTGTTTGAAATTGAAAACGCTGACAAAACGTATCGATCTTAAAGTACGTAATTGAGATCAGGTGATTCGAGAATCGATTGTTTTAAACTAATCATTGGCTACAGTGATGTACTGTATTTTTAAATCGTTTAATTTAAACAGTAAAAATAACAAAACTTTCAGAGGTAAACTCGAACAAACGTGTGTAAATTTTGACAATAACGTTAATGTCGAATAGTACCATCAATACGGAGGCTCTGGTCTGTTTCGTCTTCTATGTTACACAAGACTATATTTCACTACATACTATATACAGTTATGTTACAATATAGTTACTAAATATTAAATGAGGATAGATTTGATTATCCTCAAAGTTAGCAAGGTAATACTTTACTAACGGTAATATTGAAATCGGTTTAACGACATCGCTTGATTACGAGTAAAACTTAAATACAAAAGAAACTTATACGGGCTAAATAGTCTATCATTATGGGTTAAATAAGCTATATATATATATATATATATATATATATATATATATATATATATATATATCGTGATATTTCACGCACATAAGGTAAAAATAATTGCACTTAGTGGAGGAACAATTGTTTACAATCAATTATAATAACTATATATATATATATATATATATATATATATATATATATATATATATATATATATATATATATCACAATATGCATTCTTGTGTATTAATAAAGAACTAAGTCAAAATACAAATACAAGAATTATAATTGAATTTACAATTCAAAGCTTTTCGTTGGCTAACAGTACCAACATCATCAGGAATATTAAACCAAATATTCCTGATGATGTTGGTACTGCTAGCCAACGAAAAGCCTTGAATTGTAAATTCAATTATAATTCTTGTATTTGTATTTTGACTTAGTTCTTTATATATATATATAAAGAGAGAGAAAGGGGGAAAGAGAGACAGAGAGTATATAGGCCTACATCTTAAAGCGTTTCAATATAAATAGTAGGCCTAAAATGTCAAAGGTTATTGTTTTGGGCACAATGGAGGCCTACGGCGCAACTATATACTAATCCAAATATTTTGACATATGTTCAAACTATATAAGTCCGTACAGTAGGTATTAAGGGTATACCGTAAATATGTAACATAATTTCTTATAGAAACGAAAACTTTCTAAAACCTCTTTCTTAGTGTGGCCTACAATTTAAATAACGTAGGGTTTACATATCTTATATAAATAAAAAAAAATATACGTAACTGTTAGAAAAGTTTATTTTAATACATAAATTTTCATAATACAGCCTGTACTTCAATAAATCTATCGGTATAATAATAAATAAATAGCTTGGTTGTAAAAGACGTCTTAGAAGTGCCAATTTAAATACTGTAGCCTAATAGTTAACATGCAAACTTGTAATGCTTCAGGTTTTACTCCATAGATAGCACTTCTACCTCAAATCAAACCCTATACAGTACACATATTCCATAATTAGTTTACCCTTCTATATTTGAGGAACGATTTTTTTGAAATTGTATAATATATTTTATGCGATTAATACGTAATGGCTATATTACCATTGTCAAGGGTTTTAAGTGTTGGAAATTATGAAAATAGTCCATGTTAAAAAGGTAGAAGGCAGTTAAAAGGCTAAGTATTAAATGTATTTATAAAAAGCCTAATATGGCAATTTCCTCTCGATATAGATGCATATGAGATGATATAACTCGAAGATCCATCTTGTCGAAAATTAACCAGATAATTTGGCACAGCTCGAAATCAAACGCTATATCTAATATTCTTGAACGACTAATTGCATATTTGTAAATTTTTTCTGGAAAACTACTCTAAGGGGTTTCACAAAAATTGGTATATAGGGGGTTTTTTATCCCATGAATCTAATGAGCTTAGTCAAAAGTTTCTGAAAAGTCGTGTATACATATATATATATTTGTAAATATTTTCTCGGAAACAAGTCTAAGGATGTTAACAAAATTGGCATAGGCCTTATAGGAGGTTTTTAATCTCTGGAATCCAATGAGCTAAGTCAGGCCATTGCGAGGCTAATGCCCACTGGAGGCTAATGCATCCAGTATTGTAGCCTTGCTATTAAGACTTAAGGAGATCTTGGCGTATCACACGATGATGTAGGGTGTGGAGTAGATTTAGTCGGAGTAGTGTTCAGCTAGCCTCATGAAAAATCATCAGTTTTCGAAAAGTTGCATTTATATTTGTAAATTTCTTCTCGGAAACTACTCTAAGAATTTTCGCTAAAAGTGGTGTATAGGGGATTTTCAACCTCGCAATCCAATAGGCTAAGTGAAAATTTGCTGAAAAATCGTCAAGTTTTCGAAAATTGTTAAAAATCTGCAATATTCTACAGATTTTCATTAAAGTTCATATATAGGGGGGTTTTAACCTTAGAAATCCAATAGGCTAAGTGAAAATTTGCTGAAAAATCGTCAAGTTTTGAAAATATTTAAACATCTAAAACTACTTTAAGGACTTTTACAAAAATTGGTATATAGGGGGTTTTTTATCCCATGAATCTAATGAGCTTAGTCAAAAGTTTCTGAAAAATCGTGTATACATACATACATATATATATATATATATATATATATATATATATATATATATATATATATATATATATATATTTGTAAATATTTTCTCGGAAACAAGTCTAAGGATGTTAACAAAATTGGCATAGGCCTTATAGGAGGTTTTTAATCTCTGGAATCCAATGAGCTAAGTCAGGCCATTTCGAGGCTAATGCATCCAGTATTGTAGCCTTGCTATTAAGACTTAAGGAGATCTTGGCGTATCACACGATGATCTAGGATGTGGAGTAGATTTAGTCGGAGTAGTGTTCAGCTAGCCTCATGAAAAATCATCAGTTTTCGAAAAGTTGCATTTATATTTGTAAATTTCTTCTCGGAAACTACTCTAAGAATTTTCACTAAAAGTGGTGTATAGGGGATTTTCAACCTCGCAATCCAATAGGCTAAGTGAAAATTTGCTGAAAAATCGTCAAGTTTTCGAAAATTGTTAAAAATCTGCAATACTCTACAGATTTTCATTAAAGTTCGTATATAGGGAGGTTTTAACCTTAGCAATCCCATGGGCTAAGTGAAAAGTTTTGATAAACCATTATCAAGTTTTGAAAATATTTAAACATCTAAAACTACTTTAAGGATTTACACAAAAATTGGTATAAGGGGGGTTAACGTCAGTAATCCAATGGGATAAGTGAAAATTTGCTGAAAAATCAACATAAAGTTTTCGAAAATTTTAAAGAAGTTTATACTCCAGTAGACCTATTACATTGGACTCAAGCAAGAGTTAACTTGGACGTAATATGCAAATACAGCAATTTCGAGTTAGACCAGCATTTTCCATGACAATCCATAAGTCACAGAGGCAAACTTTTGATTATGTTGGTTCCGATTTAAGAGCCTCCGTTTTTATGCACAGGTTGCTCCAGGGCTAAATGCGCCATTCTTTAGGATTAATAAAAGGAGCAGCTACAAAATTCTTTTGCCAAATAATCTACGTCATATGTGAAACATAATATTTAAAATGTCAGACTCAATCATAGCATTATTCGATTGTATATAGGTTTCCTGATATTGTATCTAAATATATGGAGAGAATAATTTTAAAAATATAAAACCTTAAACGATAATAAGATTTTCCCATAAATTGTGTTGAGGTTATATTTTAAAATGAAAAATTTTAATTGAATGATCGACTTTATATAGGATAGGTCTAAGCATAAAAATTGAGCGTTTGCTTTTTTGATTATGTTGGGATCGACTTAAGAAACTCCATGTCAATGTACAGTACAGGGAATGGCGTGTGAACCATTCACTAAGATTAAAAGAAGTAGCTTTAAAATTCTTTTGGCAAATGATAATCCACGTCATACGCTAAACATAATGTTTAAAACTTCGGACTCAATCGAGGTAGGATCCGGTCATTGGTCGGTTTCCTGACATAAAACTTCAGTAAATATAAAACTTATAGCTGGACGGCTTCTGCCATTTATGGTTACTCTAAGTTTGCCTTGAATACAAATTTTATAATCTGTAAAGAATTTACATACTGAAATATATTATGCAGTGTTTTTTATTTTATTTTGATTATTACATCACATGTATACGTTGATGCTTATTTGGGAGACTCCAACTGTAAACTGAATGGCACTGAGCAAAAGTGCAGCAGTGAGACGAGGAAGGGCCAAGGATTCATCATGTAAAATGATTGTACCAGAGAAAAAGAAAAGTATTCTATGGTAGAATCATAATGCAGAATGAATAATTTGAGCCTTCAACGTATAACTGAAGGACCCCCAGCCAACCCCAGTCAGGTTACAGTAGGAGTCACCGCGCCTACCCGTGTCGGCTCCCTAAGGGAGGATTACTCACGACTTACTTAGACGGCCCGCACCCATTAAATAAAACTAACCGATGTTGGCTCCGCAGAGGGCTATTCACAACAGATATTAAATCGAATACAACAATAGAATTAGACGTTTCTATGGATTTTGGTAAATGTTATATTGTTGATATTGATTGTTGAAGGAAGTATATTAATTGAATTAGTTTTTGAATTATATTTTGTACCAATTTTTTATTAATGAACTTTGATCGGCCCCATGAGCAGGAATTCAAACTGAGCACATATGGTCACCGAAAGATTCTGACCTAACGATCGTTGGTCGTTAGTCAGCAACAGCTGGAACAGAGGGGCGCCTAGGAGCACCTCGACAGGTCCATTATTGTCGAATGCTGGGTCGGCCAAAACGAGATTTTCGAACGGAGGATTTTCGCACCCCACTCTTTGGGTGCGTTTACTCTGCAGCTATTTGGTCAACGACAAACAAAGATTCGTTAAAGGCGATCGTGTGACCCATTAGCGTTTTCATGTCAACTTGCATTGACACACGTGTTATAGTGTTATAGCTGTTGAAATTCCGGAAACCGCAACTGGGGGTTTGGAGTAAGGGCCTCCCAAGAAGCTTAGAGTAAGGCCTCCCCGAATAGTAAGGGCCTTTCGCTTAGAAAGCTGCAGCTACTTCTGCAGTTCTATAGTACCGCGGGAGGCTTTTAATTTGAGTAGGTTTGTACCCATCAGCACGGTAGAATGACTAAGGCATTCGGAGTCAACCTGAAGGCTGAAGACCATCTGTGGAGCTATTGTATTACAGTACGTTGTTTAGCAGCAAGGGTGCTGGTGGCTTCAAGCTTTGTTGGTTATGGCAAAGTACCGCAGAAAAGGCTTTACGTGTCGATATTGGTATCGTGTTACGGATTGCGTACGTCAGAGGGGGAAGCACAATAATAATTGTATGTCTAATATTCTTAAACGACTAATAATTGTATATATGTAAATATGTATATGTGTACATGTTTTCTCGAAAGCTACTCTAAAAAGTTTCACCAAAATTGGTATATAAGGGGTTCTTAACCTCAGGAATCCAATGGGCTAAGTGGAAATTTGCTGAAAAATGGTCATCATCAGTTTTCGAAAATTATATAGCATATATATGTATTTATAAATTTTTTGTCGGAAAATACTCTATGGATTTTCATCAAAATCGGTATATAAGGGGTTCTTAGTCTCAGGAATCCAATGGGCTAAGAGGAAATTTTCTGAGAAATCATTATCAAGATTTCGAAAATCTTTAAAGATCTAATGCTACTTTAAAATTTTCACCAAAATTGGCATATAGATGGTTTTCAACCTAAGGAGTCCATTGAGCCAAGTCAAAATTTAGTAAAATATCGACATCATCAGTTTTTGAAAAAATGTATAGCCTATATATGTATTTGTAAATTTTTTGTCGGAAACTACTCTATGAATTTTAATCAAAATTGGTATTTAGGGGATTTTTAATTTCAGGAATCCAATGGGCTAAGTGAAACGTTTCTGAAGATCAAGTTTTCGAAAATCTTTAAAGATCTAATGCTACTGTAAGGGTTTTGACAAAAAATTGGTATATTAGGGGTAACCTTAGTAATCAAATAGGCTGACATTTTTTAGACAAATCTTAACCATTAAGTTTTCGAACATTTTTAAGAAGTTCATATTTCCAGAATTATATTGGATTCAAGCAAAAGTCAACTTGGATGTATTATGAAAAGACATCGATTCCCAGTTAAACCGGCACTTGCCATGACAATCCATAAGACACAAAGGCAAACTTTTGATTATGTTGGTACCGATTTAAGAGCCTCCGTTTTTATGCACAGGTTGCTCCAGTGCTATATGTGCCATTCTTTAGGATTAATAAAAAGAGTAGCTAAAATATTCTTTTGCCAAATAATCTACGTCATATGTGAAACATAATATTTAAAATGTCAGACTCAATCGTAGCATTATTCGATGGTATATAGGTTTCCTGATATTGTATCTAAATATATGGAGAGAATAATTTTAAAAATATAAAACCTTAAACGATAATAAGCTTTTCCCATAAATTGTGTTGAGGTTATATTTTAAAATGAAAAATTTTAATTAAATGATCGACTTTATATAGGATAGGTCTAAGCATGATCTAAATGTTCAAGTTTTCTAAAAATGGTAAAAACAAAGCCCATCTGATGTAGACCTACAACCCCCCCCCGGAGTTAAAGTGAGAACGGACCCCATTTTTACTCTGCTCCTGCGGTGGTAGCGTAAATAAAGTATACCCTATGTGCCAAAATAAACAGTACTAAAACTGAATCGGCTGTAGTAAAATGGCCGATATAGCGACATTCTCGATCGCTTTATAGGAGACCTCTTGAGAATTTGTTGTGCCCGAAACCTGCCTTTTCCTTCTCGTTCACAATAGTACCAGCAAGATGGCGCAATCAGCCACACTGCTTCAGACGACATTGCTTTCCTTCAAGAAACTTTTGGCAACCTCTTCATCCCTCTTAGAACAAACTTTCCTTGCCCAGCACACTTCCCCGACCTTACACCACCTGACCCCTACAACTGGGGAATGATGAAGGAGAAGATTTTCCATGATGACACACCAACCACCATCGTATAACTACATAGGAAAAAATAATTATGTGTATAACGACCATGAAACAACCCCTCTTCACCAATATGTTGCAAAATCTACAAGAAGGTTGCGTGTGTTTCCTCAAATTGAACTGTCATATAGAACATGTTTATACTCGAGTCTAACCGATTTAGCCTCTTTTTACTTGTACGTTGTAAAACTATGTAAATGAAATGAAATGAAATCTTTCAACTGTTTCAGTACTGCTTATTTTGGCGCACACGGTATAAAAAGTGAGGTTTGGATTGTAGTCTATATGTTAACCATTAATGGACTCTGTCTAGATCGTATAGGCATTACACGACGCGCGAGTAAGATATTAATTAATTGCTGAAAGAAATTACAATGAGAAATAGAATTACAATGAAATAACACTACTTTAATAACAACACGAATTTTCTATTAAAATAAAATAAGATTGAAGAAGGTGGCATATTTAAAGCTGGTGATCTAAAGAAAGAAAATATTACTAAAGTACTAAACTGTGGCTTTACTGGAATTACTTTTCTAAATTAATTTCTCAGTTAAAATTGTAACAGAAATATAATTTAAGAAATTCAAAATGGAATAGAATACGTTTACAAACAAGAAATTGGCTTTACAAGTACAATACAATTATGAGTTTTATAAAATATTCTAAATTTTTACCATACAATTCTTACGTGGACTTACCCTCGGAGCTGCTACAATCATAAATAAATCAGTTAATTAAAGGTTTATCATAGCTGTACAACCGAAGACTTGCGATTCCTGGCAAATGTTGGTTACAACAATATTTCACACAATGCACGCCCAATTTAATTTTATATTTCTGATCAATTGTGAAACTGAGTTGTAGGGCCCCCTTGGATAGCTATTCCGTTCCAACGCCTTTCTTAGTTTTAAATAGTTTTTAGAATAAAATTTTTATGTTTAATTATTATTCCTTCAAATAGTTTTGTGTGGATTGAATTCGAAATGTTAGACAAGCAATCAGCAACCAGTACATTAGCCAGCACTACATTGCTTGGAAACTGTTACAAAGTCCGGTGATGTGAGAGCTCATTCAATTCCTTTTATTAATTCGACTCTTCTTGAGCATATCTTGTTCAAATTTTCAATCATTAATAAGATACTTTTTAATAAGACACTCAAGTTCAAATACACATTTTTAAAACTTGTAGTGGATGACAATGAAGTTTAAAAAATATTAAATCATTAATTAAATTTAAAGAATTAATTTTAGTTTTATATGGGGGAAAAACCTTTCACAAAAGGAACAAGGTATAAAATATAGTTATTTCGTCCCTTTTGGCTTAAAATAAGTGATAACATATGATTTCATAAAACAGCTGATTTTAGGTTATGTGGTAGATTAGCTGTTTTAAGGCATAGGTTATGTTAACTTTATTTATATTAATTGTAATTATTTAATAAAAAGAAACTAAAATAAAATTTTTCTTTGTTGACACAAGTGGGGATTGAGTTGAATTTTTTTATATAACTTGTTTTTAATGTATATCTGTGAAGTATTCTCCGTCAGCAATCAGAGTTTGAATAACGGAACTAACTGTTCAATATGGAAATGGTTTATGGTTATATTTAAGTAACTGTTATAAAAGGCAATAAAAGCCAGCTTATTTAGACACTATAGGCAAAAAACAATTTAGTTTGTCTAAATTATTTTGGTTTTATTCTAGATTCCAAAAATATTGCAATTAAAATTTTCGCAAAAGGAATTTATATTCGTGAAAATAATAAAACATGGCGTGGATTTGTAAAATGACAAATGTTTTCTAAAACGTGCAAATATAAACTCAAATACAAACATATATGAAATTTCATGAACTCAAAGCGGCTTTATAAATAAAATTAGCTTGTGGCACTCGGGGGAGCGCCGACAGAAGTGGAAACTTTTATAGCCACGTCTAGAGATGTTTTTAATTGAGGAAAACATTTAATCTTGCGTATTGAGAAATTATGTAAATATTTGTTATATTATAAGAAACAATAATACAGAGTTTTTCACATTTAACAGAAAATTTGAACAATAATAACAAATTAGAGCTAATAGTTTTGAGATATTTTCAGTAAAATTACCAAAAAATAATAATTTTGTACATTTTTTAATAAATATTTCTATTTCTATTAGAGGAAAGTGTACAGTAAAGTTTAATATTCATTGTAATTAACAACAAAATAACGTTTACATCTATTAGTATCACATCTATTAGTATCACATCTATTAGTATCACATCTATTAGTATCACATCTACTAGTATCACATCTACTAGTATCACATCTATTAGTATCACATCTATTAGTATCACATCTATTAGTATCACATCTATTAGTATCACATCTATTAATATCACATCTATTAGTATCACATCTATTAGTATCACATCTACTAGTATCACATCTATTAGTATCACATCTACTAGTATCACATCTATTAGTATCACATCTATTAGTATCACATCTATTAGTATCACATCTATTAGTATCACATCTATTAGTATCACATCTATTAGTATCACATCTATTAGTATCACATCTACTAGTATCACATCTATTAGTATCACATCTATTAGTATCACATCTATTAGTATCACATCTATTAGTATCACATCTATTAGTATCACATCTATTAGTATCACATCTATTAGTATCACATCTATTAGATGTTTACGGAATACAAATTTGTTTAACAAATTCATTTGAAATCAATTCTTAAAAAGAATCAGACACGTCTAAGAATGATTTCATTTCAAAAATAGGATTAAAAATAGATAACCTAATATTATCGTCATATTGAATTATTTGCATTGAGATTTAACAAAATTTAAATAAATTATATATATTTTTTTCTTTAACTGAACACAACTATTTAATAGCCTTTTTTCTTAATCTATACAATCTATACTATTATATAAAAATTTAATGGTGTGTGTGTGTTTTACTCAAAAACTTAAAAAAAACAACTACTGGACCCATTGAGATAAAATTTTACATGCACATTCTTCTGGTCCCTGGTTAACACATACGCCTATTGTTATTTAAACCTTCTATCAGAATAGAAGGCCCCCACTGGCCTTGAAAACTCCCTTAACACTCAATTACCTATACTTTATTATATAGTTCACTTGGCTTAATCAGCTGATAATCACCTGTAAAAGTATCTTTTAAACACATTTAAACAGCTGGGGTAATTGTTTGTTGTTAATCATCTTTCGAGGTTAGCTATACTTTACTCATGTTATGTTACAAGCAGAAGCTTTTCTTTCTCTTGGTTTTTAAAAACAAAAATTGATATATATATATATATATATATATATATATATATATATATATATATATATATGTGTGTGTGTGTGTGTGTGTGTGTGTGTGTGTGTGTGTGTGTGTGTGTGTGTGTGTGTGTGTGTGTGTGTGTAGTTTGTGTGTGTGTGTGTGTGTGTGTGTATGTGTGTGTGTGTGTGTGCGTTAGGGTATCTGGTTAACACGTAGGTCTATTTTTATTTAGAAATTCCATCAGGGCACCACCTCACTGGCCTTGAAACTCCCTTAACACTCAATTATCTATACTCCATTATATACTTGGCTTAATCAGCTGATAGTAAATGTATTTGTAATCCCCTGTAAACGTTACTTTTAAACAGGTGATAGTAAATGTTTGTTGTTATTCTTGTTTTAAGGTTAGTAATACTTTACAAATGTTATGTTCCAGAAGCTTTTCCTTTTCTTGGTGTTTCGAGACAATAATCGGTAAGCTACCGATTGGTCGGCTATCGACAATAATCGGTTCATGCACTATAGTTTGATATATTTATTGGGATTTAATTTCTGTAAATTAAATTCAACCCAATTACAAATACAAATTAAATCAATATAAATATACGTCAACCCCTTACGATTACTCTGCTAGTGTTCAAGAAATATATCCTACGTGTGAAACAGTTGCTCTACATCGTAACCTATAACACAAAATCAGCTGTTTGATGAAATCATATGTTATCATTTAATTCATTCTGAGGGGACTCAGAGTAACTTGAGTTAAATTATACTGGATGTGAAATTGTATGTTTATGTCTATTAAATAAGTTTTTGTAGGCGCTGTAGAAGTTTTCACTTCAATTTATAATATACTACATTTCAAGTTATTTTTTTGGATTCTAATAAAAGAGTGATCCTATAAAACGTAGGAAAATACTTTTAAACATCGGAAAAAAGCGTTTCCTGCTAGTCACTTAGTGAGGGCAACAAACTTGACATTGGTAAACACAGCGAACCCGGACACAAGGCGGTTATACAACAAGGATCCTGACAGCATATGCCTCCTTCATTACTTTCACTCTCTAATGTTGGAGTAACCCTTTCTGACTCATCCAAGTTTCTCTTTTATCTCAGAGGTGTCCGGTGCTTCCGTCGGATATATACAAGTGAAAGGCTTACATTAGTTTCAGTGTAAGTGTGCTTCGGATAAGGCGGTGAAGGTAAGTCGTTCAAACTAGTATACGTCCATTGTTAAGAGGTTACTTATGGATACATCATTATACAACAATATAGCAGGACTTGTATTTTTCAATTCCTTCTATTAGTTTACACTCTCCGTGTATATATCTTGTACACATTTTCAATTGTTAATAAAATGCTTTTTATTCATCCACTCAAGTTCAAATATATTTTTTGAAAGTTGTAGTGGATGGCAATACAGTTTTTCAAATATTAATTCAATAATTAAATTCAATTGTTTATAAAACGTTTTTATTTAAAATGTTAATAATTTACATTAAAGGTCTAACATGTATATAGAATGTTTAATCAAATATTTATTTTAAAATATTTCAGTATTTTTCATCTTTTATCAATAGTCATGAAGTTTAATGTTTAGTAATGCTCTTTAAACAGGTATCGTCGAGATTTACTGTAACTTTTCAATTCCTTCTATTAGTTCATACTCTCCTTATATATATATATATATATATATATATATAGTCCAAAATTTCAATCGTTAATAAAATAAATGTTATTCGTCCACTCAAGTTTGAATACATTTTTTCAAACTTGTAGTGCATGACATTTTACGTTAATACAGTATTTTAAAAATAATAATCTATAATTTAAATGATAAATAAATTACTTTTAGTATTAAAGGGAGAATAACTTTTCACAAAGGGGCAAGGTATGCAATATAGTTATTTGGTCCCATTTGGCTTAAACAAGCGATAACATATGATTTCATAAAACAGCTGATTTTATGTTATAGGTTATGTGGCAAAACAGCTGTTTCACGTATAAGTTATGTTACTTTATTTATATTATTTGTAATTATTTAATAAAAAGTAACTAAAATAAACCTTGTTGATTTTAGTGGGGATTGACTTTAGAGAAATTTTTGTTTATATAATTTGTTATTCTCAAGCCCGTATAATATTATATTATATTTATACTATCTTTTAAAATTAAATTAAATGTGTTTATATGGTCTTATGTTCTCAAATTTGCAACGACCGTGTTAAGAACACAGTTTACATAGAGCAGGTGTATCACAAGACCCTGGAGTAGCGAATATACAGAACTTTTAAGAATAACTCAAGATAGTAATTGAGTATCTTGTCAATTAATAGTAGACGTTTTAACCTTAATTAAAGACATTATCAAGACAAAACTTTTTACTATTACAAAATATAAATATTCAATTGTTCCATTTTATGAGTATCATTTATATACAATATCAAGAGCACAGTGGTACAATATATTACAATGAAAATATTGGAAAGAACCCCAATACCACAAAAATAATCAAAAATAACAAATAAAACAAGTTACTTAGGATTAAACCCTTATGTACATTTTGATGACCGTGTCATCATCATCAGAGGACTTCAGATGCATCGTCAATACAAAATTACAATCCAGCAAACAAGAAGTTACAAACTAGAGTGATGAAGTCATCACTCTAGAACTAGACGTCATCACTCTAGTTTGTAACTTCTTGTTTGCTAGATTGTAATTTTGTATTGATGATGCCTCTGATGTCCTCTGATGATGATGACATGGCCATCGAAATGTACATAAGTGTTTAATCTTAAGTAACTTGGTTTTATTTGTTATTGTTATTTATTTTTGTGGTATTGGGGCTCTTTGCAATAATTTCATTGTAGTATCATTTATGGTGAATTTGATTCAGTATGATCAACGATAACATGGACTATCTTTGCAAGTTAGTGCTCTCAATACAATATAATACAGTGAAATTAACCTTGTGATATTTTGATTTAATGTTTTGATATAATGTTGGCCTTTTTTCGTAATTGTATTGATTGCGGTCTTCAAGTATATCAATTTATGTGTTTTATTTGAAAAATAATATAATAAAATTATATATTTAGCTCCTGAAGATGATTCTCTTTCGGAATCGAAACGTACAGCAAGTAATTAAAGCCTAAAATAGTGTTGATTATTTATCACTACAAACATCAGATTTAAAAGGCGACCGTATCATTTATACCTCAATAGCTTAGGAACTTGAAGCATCAATTGTTTAACCTTGTTCCTCGATCTCTATGAGTGATGCACTGTTATATTAACTATCTGGCTTTGCTCGTATATTTCTTCGCAATTCATAGAAGGTTACAAAGAAAGTGAATAAAGGAAGACCAAGGTAAAGATTTAACACTCCCCATTGGTCTGTGACACTCTAAAATGATACGGGTCGTCTCATTGGAGTGTATTTACTTAGGGTACTTGGGGCTTTCGGTAAGACCGGAGGGAGGAAAACAAATTTCTACCCCATGACCAGTTTCATTTCACAGGGGGTTTCTATTCTTACTACTAGTTCAGACTGTCCTTATATATATATATATATATATATATATATATATATATATATATATATATATATATATATATATATATATATATACATGCAGTATTTATATATCTTGTTCAAATTTTCATCAGTTCATAAAATACTTATTATTCATCCAGTCAAATTCAAATACATTTTTATTAACTCATAGTAGATACCATTTGATGTTAATTCAGTTTTTTCAAATTCATTAATTAATTTTAATAATAATTTCGCTTTTTATTTTGCCACTTAATATTGTTAATCTGTCCTCTGTAGGGGATATATAGGCTACATATTTATGTTAATTGTAGTTATTAATTGAAAAGTAACTAAAATAAAATGGTTTTCGTAGGAATTGACTTGAATTTTTTTTAAAATAATACTTGTATATCCTTAGAGTAAAATTTTGAAAATTAAACGCGATTTTAGTGTTGACAAAATGAGTGAATTCAAATTTTTAATAATTTAAATAGGCCTACTCTTTAAATTTAAGAAGTACCCAGTGAGCCTTAAGTTTAAGTGCTTGAGCGTAGTGTTTATTTAGTAAACCAGGTCACAGGCTTTGGGAGAAATAACAAGGTCTTAAAAGCCAACAATATTTGCTTTGGCAAGCTTCAATCCACATTGAAATAACGACTCTTCGAGGCTACTTCAAGTTTGTTACAATTGCCATCGTCTGACACAGCGATTGTATCGTGTATATAAAGCATTGCTAGTCCAAGTACATGCCCCATCGCCAAAGGAAGTTACGCTCTTACTTGGGGCGTGTTTATTAACCACTCGACTGTCAACTCGTTTTGTAGGAAACTATCTTGAAGGTATAATATTTAAATGTCTTTGTGACAGTTTGAAATTAATGTGAAATTTGTTACAAACTGGCCAATTTAAAGTAATTGTTCTGGGTTATAAAAGACTGAAACGTTTTACCAGCCAAAACCTTCAGCTGCACCCTTGTGAGAAAAACAACTGTTTTTATTTGCGTTAGAAAACTAGTGACCTTTAGGTATCCTAATAAAGTACCCTACATTCTAGCCTTGATATTAATCTCGAATATTCCGCTGTTAATATCTTCTTGCGGTTAACTAGCACAATCGGAAATAAGAAATAATTTACTTAGGAATTAAGGCATGGATAGGGAGATTTAATACTAATTTTACCCTACCTATTTAAAATTAGGTTTGATATTTATGTCTGTAAGACTCATTCCTCTTGGGCTTTTTCATTTGTCATCTCTTTGCCGCTTTTCCTATCTTAAGTTTTATTCTTCGTGTATTATCCTTTATAACATCCTCATGTCAAACCCCTAAAATTAAAACCCCCGTCCCTGTACAGAGGCATATGAGTAGGCTCTAACGTGTTACCCCTGTCTCCTGGGATGCACATTAAACGTTTTTTTTTTATTTTTAAATAGAAACAATACTGTTGCTAACAAACGGAGAGAATGTAGCTCAAACGTTTAGAAACTCACCCCTCAGGAAAATATTAAGTAGCCAACTCAATATCGAGGGTATTTCGTAAAATAACAAAGAGAAGTCCGAATAAAAAATAAAATAAAATAGTATTATTTGAAAGAATAAAATAATATACACTGTATATACCTACTAAGAGATTATTCTACTTGTGTATTATATATAATTGAGCATACATATATTACTATTATTTTCTAAAAATATCCTGTATAAATTGTTCGTAGATAACACACACACACACACACACACACACACACACACACACACACACACACACACACACACACACACACACACACACACACACACACACACACACACACACACACACACACACACACACACACACAGACACACACACACACACACACACACACACACACACACACACACACACACACACACACACACACACACACACACACACACACACACACACACACACACACACACACACACACACACACACACACTCAGGTAACCTGGTCTATAATATTTTTCCTTAGATATTAATTTCTATATTATCCTATGCATCTATAAACTCTTCATTTTTCGCAGTTCAATGATTTGAGTTACGCCCTTAGCAATACAATGTACTGATTTTTATGTAATATAAATTAATACTTGGAGTTGATTAGTTGGTAAACTTGCAATAATTTTGCCTTAATTACGTTGATTAGCGGTTTTACGTTGAAGTTAAAATCAATTTCCGTCACGGAAATATAATTTTCAAACTAGTTAATTAAAAACTATTCTAATCAAAATGAAATTAAAAATCTAGCGGGTAACGAGACATGCCTTAATGCCACGACACATGATAGATATTGGAAACGTTTTGCGACCTCAGTCATGTGACCTTTGGGAGTTCGGCGACTGGGACAAGACTAACTCCAAACATACACTAAGGTCTCAAGAACTATTCAAGATCAATAGAACTGTCAGGTTTCCGTACCTTTAATACACAGGTTGATATGTTCAGTCCAGGTAATGCAAATGGGCCGTAACCTTGACGGGACTCGGTCCTGATCGAGCTTACTTTACGTTAGACCAAGAATGCGGCGAACACACAGATGAAAGATGTGAAAATAAATAAATATTGTACAGTTATTAGCTTGCCTGAACAAATGTAGAGTAGAAGAAACGCACGCCTGCCATTCCACGGGCACATCTGCACAGCATATGCTCGCAGCTGCACGCCTTTACAACTTTCTGGCCCGTACAGCACTGCAAAAGAGCGGCATTGAAATTATTTCTACCCAAAAACCTTTAAAGAAACATTTTTACTGGTAATCATCGAAATACAGAACATATGTGACTATATAATGGAAAACTATTTACATTTGTATTTATGTTTGGAGTGTTTTATAAACAAGTAATATAAAAAAAAATTATAATCAGTTCCTACTTTTAAGTCAACAAAAAGGAATTTATTTTAGTTACGTTGAAATAAATAATTACAGTTAATATAAATAAAGTTACAAAACCTATGCGTTAAAACAGCTGTTCTACAATATAACCTATAACATGAAATCAGCTGTCTTATGAAATCATATGTTATCACTTATTTTAAATCAAATTGGACGAAATAACTGTACTACATACCTTGCCTCTTTTGAGAAAAGTTTTTCTCTCGTATAAAACTAAAATTAATTAATTAAATACTGAAATATTGTATAAACAAACTCTATTGTCACCCTTAAAAAAGAAAAAAATATATTTGAACTTGAGCGAATGAATAAAAAGTATTTTATTAACTATTGAAAATTTGAGCTATATATATATATATGATGTGTGTGTGTGTGTGTGTGTGTGTGTGTGTGTGTGTGTGTGTGTGTGTGTATGTTTGCGCGCGAGCACATGAGTGAGAGAGGTAAACTATATTATTCTGGTAACTATATTATTATTATGGTAAAATTTTAAACTTCTCTTGCTTCAAAGTATTTCCTAATTCGTATATAAATAACTAGCAAAAATAAAGATTTCAAAAGAACGGAATTACCATCATTTCAAAACCAGGGAAAACACTACCGCGGAAGGTTTGTTTACCATGAAGTCAGGTTTACCAACCATACTAAAAGGTATAGTAAATATTCTTTGACGTTCAAATGAGGCTAAATGAAATGTACATACTCAGAAACCTCATTACAAAAACCGTAAGCGTCCAGCGTATGCGCCTTGACCTCTTTAAGCACTGCTCCAATACACTTCCGCCAGAAAAGAAAGTACTGTTAAACAGCTGTTATTAATCTTAACACTGGCCGTAAGCCTTAAGTGGAAAGTAACCGTTGCTTACAAGGTCATTTCTCAAAGTGGACGTCAAAGAGATTTTGTAAAAGCATTACAAATATTGTGTTTTCAATAGTTGATGTTAAATAAAATGTATTTACGTTTTAAACCTTTGACATAAGTTGTTAACAAAACCTGTGATAAAAATACCAGTGACAAAACGTTATCGTTAAAAATTATATTGAATCACGAATTGCAATAAGAAAATACATAAGAAATAGTAATAAAAAATTACAAAGTTTTCTACTTTGTTGTTAATAATATTTTGCTTCCTATAATGATATAAAAAATAACGTTTTATGCTGTAAATGAATATTCAACCATAGCTTCCTTTATATGGTTTGGTATTTAGAATGTTCAGTTTCTTGTGTTGGCGAGTTTTATCTAAAATACGGGTCATAATTATTTCTATTTTTTTCAGTAATTGCAATTAGATAACTTCATTAATAATTCTTATTTAAATTAAAGTTACAACAGAAAATTTCAGAAATGTATGTATGTACATATAAATAATAAAATATGTTTTCATGTTTAATAATGAAAAAAACGAGAAAATACAAAAAACAAGAATAATGTTTTTTACTATACAATTCAAAGCTTTTCGCTAGCAAACAGTTCCAACATAATCCAATATTATTTCTGATGATATTGGTACTGTGTGCCAACGAAAAGCTTTATATTGCATAATACAATAAAATTTTCTTATATTTTTATTTTCTCGTGTTATATATATATACACATATATATACTTACATACATATATATATATAAATAAATATAAATATATATTTATATAAATAAATAAATGAATAAATAAATATATATACATATACACATACAAACACACACACACACACACACACACATACACAGATAACACACACACACACACACAGATAACACACACACACACACACACACACATACACACACACAAACACACACACACACACACACACACACACACACACACACACACACACACACACACACACACACACACACACACACACACACACACACACACACAACCCTATCAATGTTGACAATGTCGTCGAAACTAACTGTTAGAATAAATTAGATTATAGTGAGATTTTGAGTACAATATTTTGGTACTCAAATACCTTCGGTGAATGTTTCTCACTCGCTAAGCTTTAATTAACAATACGTTTGGAATATATTAATACAAATGTTTTAACTCCATCTATTTTGAATATATAAGGCCAAATTTTGAAAAAAACACGTTTATGATGAAAAAGTGTCATTTGTTTTGGAACTATTTTCAAATTTTTGAATTATAAAATAATCTGTAAATAGGAATCAGCAGTTATGTATTTTGCAACATTGCACAGTTCGATTGTTACTGTTTGAGTAATAAAGAGCATGAGAATCGTCCTCTTACAAGCTTCTTTCTATAGAATGTAGAGAAACACTAAAATGTGTTAAAGATTTTGTTCATACATTTTATTCTTTAAACATTATTATCCTCTATAATTCACTTTACACTCGTACAGATTTGGCAATAGAAATAAAAAAAGGCTGTTTTGCGAGCCAAATATAATATTTTATTCCGCTACGGTGACGTTTCGATAACCAGATTGTTATCATCATCAGGCGTTTTGGATGTTGAAATAGTATATTTTCTTTGAAGTTGCATGTAAGATATCATTTTACAACATTCACGTCCGTATGTTCTTCTAATGTAGTGAAGAAAACTAGAATGTTTGTCGAAATATTCCGTTGATGTTGATTCTTCGAGCGCTGTCAAGTTTTCTTGACTATATTAAGAGAACATATGTACATGAATGTTGTAAAGTGATGAAATCGTATATGCCACTTCAATTAAAATATACTATTTCAACATACAGAAGGCCTGATCATGATAACAATCTGGTTATCGAAACGTCACCGTAGCGGAATAAAACATTTTACTTGACGCAAAACAGACGTCTTTTGTTTCTATTACTATCAACTGTATGATAACAAAACGTGAAAGTAAAGTTGCATAAATCGTGACCTTGACTCTAGCTTATCTCAAGTTTGTCGCAATACCGACCTAGCAGGGTCAACATTTTCTTGTTGCTGTCTAGAGTTACTCCATCAATGAGAACTTTTAAAGTACTACAATTGGAAAAAGTAATTGCTCTATTCAACACGTTTATGTAGACGGAGTAGAAACGTCTAAAACACAAATAAATAACCACACGAACTCACAAAACAATATACCTTATTTTGCTACGCGTTTCAGTGTCTTATGTTATCATCATAAGGGACACTACTACAAATTTACAACTAAAACTCTAAATGTTTAGTAGAGTCACTAATGATAACTATACAAGTCATTGAAATGCTTATGACAATAAATTGTTATATTTTGTGAGTTGTGTATTTGGTTATAACCTAAACTCACAATCTAGCTCAATTATTACTCATATTAGAATACACTAAAGAAGCCTGATTGTGGGAGCAATATTAAAGACATATTTAGAAAGAAAACTTTACTTTCTATGGATTCAGTCCAATAAAGCGAGCCACAGTTCTTCACACTTTTTACGCTACGCTGAAGACATGCTTTCTCAATGCTAACGTAGTGCTGTTACTGTACTTGTATTTTATACACGAATTAAATTCTACTTCAGTAATTATATAAACGATTTATTAATCAACTAGTTACCCCAATTAAATGCAAAAGTGTGCCGCACCTTCCTCCGTTTGGTTTGTCACCAATTACAATGAATTCACTATATGTTGACCTGCTAACGGGACGAGACACGCCTTTTCACCTTCCACATGCTCTCCTCATAAAAGTCTTGCTTTTTACTTGTGTTTTGTCGGCCATAGTGAAAACAGTGATCGAGTGTTTTAAGATGTGAAGGTTAGTAAAATGGCTTTCTTTGTATCAGTATAATATTATTTTACAGTTAAAATATTAAACTTTGTCTACCCTTTAGAAAGAAAGTGAACCGTGTCTTTATTTAATTAGATCCCTGTTCAGCTCCGCTACTTTGTTGGATGTGAAGATATTTGTTTAGCATCACTGACCAGCTCAAGTAGTGAAACCGGAACAAATTGTTTTTTGTGTCTTTATTGCCTAAAATAGACCTTGAGCTGTCTGCTTCTTGTCTGGGAGCTTACACGATAATTTGGTCAAAGGTATGTTGATGTGAAAATTTCTGTAGCGATGCCTACAAAAAGTTATTGGATGGACATAAACTTACGATTTCGCGTCAGTATACCTTCCGTCAGGTTACGCTATGAGTCACCTTAAAGTGAATGAAATGGTAACATATGATTTCATAAATCAGCTGATTTTGTGTTATAGGTTATGTTATAGAACAGCTGTTTTACACGTAGGTTAGGTTACATTATTTATTGAACATTGTTAAGGAAAAAATATTACATAATTTGGATAATTTAATAAATATATTAGTTTATTTGAATTTTGGTAAATCTCAATACAAATAATTCAATGTAATGATAGTAATAAATTATGTATTTTTAATCCAATTTTTGAAATGAAAACATTCTTAACAGCGTCTGATATTTTTTAAAAACTTATTTTAATTGAATTTGTTAAAAATTTGTATTCAGTAATGACGGAATAAATGTTTTTTTAAAAATAATAAAATATAAAAATAATAAGGTATAACAAGTTATATGAACAAAACATTTTTAAAGTAAATTCCTACTTACGTAAAAAAGTCGTATTTAGATACTTTTCTATTAAATACAGTAATTACAATGAAAATAAATAAAGTAACATAACCTACGTGTCAAAACAGCTGTCCTACTAAATAACCTATAACATAAAATCAGCTGTTTTATGAAATCATATGTTATCACTTATTTTTGTCAAATGGAACGAATAACTATATTGCATATGTTTTGTGATAAGTTTTTCTCCAATATGATTAATTCATTAAATTTAATTTATATTTGAAAAAAAACTGTATTAACTTCAGTTGCCATCAAATACAGGTTAAAAAAAAATGTATTTGAACTGGAGTAGATGAATAAAAAGTACTTTGAAAATTTAAACCACGTATTTGTAGAGAAAATGTGAACTAAAAGCGGGAATTGAAAAATTTATTGAAAATGTATAAATTCATATTTTCATAAAAAAATATTGCAAAATTATTGCTCTCATTTTTTATTTTCTGTTCAAATTTAGGCGTAAATTGTAAAAAACCTGAATTATTCTTTCTTATATGATACAAAAACGTTTAGGTGATTTCTCAAACCGCAAAATAAATCTCTTTCTTAAAAAAATTTATTTCTCAAACCGCAAAATAAATCTTTTTCTTAAAAAAATTTCTGTAAACGTGGCTATAAAAGTCACACTTCTGCCGGCGAATTAAAAAAAATTCTTGGTTTGCTAAACTTAGGGGTTTTCCAATTTTTAACATCGATCATTTCAAAATGATTGTCTACGAGGTTTATTCGATCCCGGGGCAAATATTTTATCTTATTTTTACACTTTTCGTGAACTATATCAATGCGTAGATAGTTTTCCGTATTAATGTAAAAGCAAGCCTTATGCTATATTCAGAATAATTGTACTTTACACCAAAGAAAAACCTCCGCTTTAACAAATATTACAGCGTATCGTCTAAAATAACTGTATGTAGCAACTGTGGCTTAATGTTTATTTTTAAATAAATGAAGCCTCTAAACCACAAATACCTTTTATTTAAACCTTATGTACATTTCAATTGAACAGCAATCATCTTCAGAGATATTTAAAAATACAACTGTTGTATTTTAAATACCTCTGAAGATGATTCCTGTGCAATTGAAATGTACATAAGGTTTAAATAAAAGGTATTTGTAGTTTAGAGGCTTTATTTAGTTAAAAAGTATCGTCTAAAACTATATTTTCTACAGGAAAGTAAAGAAATAATAAAAAAAAAACTAAATATTGTAATATAAACCTATTGATTACACCTGACAATAAACCTCTACTTACTGATATTTTCTATCAGACGCGTTTCACTCTGGATCAGTGCATTGTTCGATGCTGTAAGTCACGGTCCAGACTGTTCAAGGTTGATGGTTTTTTTGCATAAGTATATTTTACTGAGAAAGCTTTAAAGAGTACAACCCAAAAACTGCAAGTTAAAAAAAAATAGTATTTTAATAAAAAGGGCGTATTGCCTTCTAAAACAGTTCATTAATTACAAAGAGAACACATTTTTGTAACTAGGTATTTCTTGGTAACGTTTTGACCAATAAATAAGTCTCATAGTTCTAGACTAAAAACTCTCATCAGGACTAAAAACCTAATTAGGTGGTCTGTCAACCCTAACAGGTACGAAGCACTTAGATTCCACACCCAGTCTTGATATAAAGGCAATGAGAGTGGTGTGGCCGGTCGTAACGATGAAAAAAGAATAAAATAACTAGATACAGAAATTTGTTACTCTGCTACTAAATTTTCCTGATTATTTGTTATACAATAATACATGCAGCATCTAAGCACTACTGTTTTCATAAATATTTAATAAAGTTCTCTTAAAATTTGTACAGTTCTTTAAAATTTGTAAATTTCTTAAAGAATTTGTAAAATTGTTTAAAAACAGTTTTATTTATAAGTGTACCTAGTACCTCCTCACGCTAATTAGGCATCATGTTCATTATTATTCACTAAACACAAGTATAAGTAATAATTGTACTGGCTTGTGAGTTGAGGTTATAAAAAAGTATTATAAAAATTTTTAAAATTAATTCCTACTGAGTTTAACAAAGAAAAATTTTATTTTAGTTACCCTCCAGCACTATTTTTGGTATTGTGTGGTAACCATGGCAACAGTTTAAAATTGAACAAGGGGGGTTTCGACAACAACCAAAAGAAGGGAAAAAACTCATATACATCTTTGAGAAATATATCTCTAGGTATTGGAAAATTGGAGCAGTGGTAACGCTAGATGTCGGACATGAAGATTATCAGTTCGAATCCGGCTGGACCCCCCAAAATTTGTAATTTAATTATTGAATATATATTTGAAAAAAAAACTGTATTAACATCAATTGTCACCCACTATAGGTTAAAAAAAAATTATTTGAGCTTGGTTGGATGAATAAAAAGGTATTCTATTGAAACGTATTTTATTAAAGATTGAAAATTCTTGAAAGACGTATATTAGGAGAGTGTGAACTAATAGATGGAATTTAATAAATAAATAACAGCACAAGAAGTCACAAAACAATATTCTTTAATGTAATTTCAATCAATTTACAGTTGCAGTTGTACATTTTTAGTGGCACTGATGATGACATAAGTCATCGAAATGCGTAAGCCAATAAAGTATATGTTTTTTGAGTTTGTGTGCTGTTATTTATTTATACACAGGTATGTTAGAATAATTGTCGGATTTTTAACAGAAAGCTAAAGCAGTACTGTATTTGTTATTACTTTATTATTACAAGTAGTTCTAAACAGTAAAAATAAAAAAGATGTATAAAACGTGACAAGAATATTAAAGCATGTGATGCAGACAGTGACCTATATCGGAGGTAATGTATTTATTTAAAAAGCAATCTCCCCGACCAAGAGCTCGGACTGTAGATCGCAGCAGAGAAAGTGATCAGGCCTACATTGCCAGATTGTCTGCTAATTACAATGCTTAGCTTAGTGTTAACTTGAGTTCGTTATCTCAACATTTGACACTTTTTATTCTCTTTCGGTAATAAACTTTCTTAACAGTTTGACGGTTGGTAAATAACGAAATGCACTTTCATTTCTATTTCTTCCGACTGGTTTGATTTGCCAGTCATTACAATCGTTCCTTTCCCTTTATAACGTTACGGTATGCATCGAAAGAAGACAATCGTTTTTTTGCTGACTTTAAGCGTAATGTGTAGTATTCATTATTATTTATAACTATTTCAAAAACAAGTAATATAAACAAAAGCTTTTAAAAATCCTACTTAGGTCAAAAAATTATTTAGTTACTTTTATTAAATAATTACAACTAATATAAATAAAGTAACATAGCCTATGCGTTAAAACAGCTGTTCTACTACATAACCTATAACATAAAATCAGCTGTAACATCATGAAATCATGTTATCACTTATTTTAAGCTAAATGTGGGGAAATAACTATATTGCCAAACTTGCTCTTTTATGAAAAGTTTTTCTCCTATATAAAAATAAAATCAATTCGTTATTAAATTCATTTAATGAATTATTAATTGAAAAAAACGGGTTTAACATCAAGTGTCATCAACTAGAAGTTTAAAAACATGTAATTGAACTTGAGTGGACGAAAAAAGTATTTTATTAACGATTGAAAATCTGAATAATCTATGTAGGGAGAGTGTGAGCTAATAGACGAAATTAAATTAAAATGTTGTTGAAATATTAAATTTTCTAATAAAAAAAATACAAGTTTTCGTATTGACCTAACATCTCTATTCTACTTTCTCAACATTTATTATGAATTTTTAAAAAGTAAGTTATTTTTAATAAATATTAAAAGAAAAAATAAAAAAAAAGTCAAATTAGTTGAACATTTTCGTGGGTAAAAAATGAACAAATTTATGATTCCGGAGAACAAATATATTTAAGTTAAGTGTCGAAATAGTTAATTATTTTAACATAAATAAATTAAACATCTAAACCACAAATAATTTTTTCTTTATTTAAAACCTTATATTTTTATTGTAAATTACCTCTGAGGATGATTGCTATGCAATCGAAATGTACATAAAGGTTTTAAATAAAAAAAAAGTTATTTGTGGTTTAGAGGTTTCATTTATTTATGTTAAACATTTCGCCACAGTTGTTTTATACAGTTATAGTTAATTATTTTGTTAACATCCCCATTTTATAAAAAAAGTAATTATATTTTTTTAATGATAAATTTGTACTTTATAAATTACTTATTATAATTATACTTAATAATAACTTGGAGCAACTGTGGTGTTTTTAAAAATTATAAATAAATAAAACCTTTTAACTAAAAAATCTTTTATTTAAATCCTGGTGTAAAATTTTATTCTAAAGCAATCATCTTCAGAGGAAATTACTACAAGACTAACAAGAACGATTTAAATAAAAAGTTTTTGTGGTTAAGAAGTTTTATTTACTTATAATGAAAAATAAGTACTTATAAAATAAATCGAATAATTTTATCGTGATGATTATTTTTGATCGTAGCAATTCAACACAAGTTTAATTTAAACTTCAGAATTGAATATACAATTTTTTACTCATTTTCACTCCATGTTTTTAAATTGTGTTTTGTTTTACTGCCTTGAAATTAGTCATGAGAACCGATTTTTCGTTTTCAAAAGTATTCCTGAGTGGTTCCTACACTGTAAGGGTCACCCACTTACTTAAAACTTAGCTTTTGTAATTTAGGGCGGATCTTAGATTTTCTTGAAGGGCGAAGTAAACATTTAAATAATAAGAAGGGTACTTGAGAAATATTCAACTAGATCTGTTTATAACAAATTGTTTATGTGAGGTATTCATACGTTACTAGTATACGACGAAGGGCAATAAACGTATGTTATTTTATTCCTTACAGATAACAATGGAGGGGAAGTTTTGGACTGTACTATGCAGCGGACTGATAGTGATCTACGCACTGAAGGCCGACGAGGGTGCCGGATCAAAGGTGACGTTCGAAGAGAGTAAATCTTCAGAGAATGTAACACCGCCAGAAGGAGAAGGGAGAAACAGAGATGGAAAGAATCTATTCGACTTCCTAGGATTTACGCTGGACAGCAACACAGACCCGTACCTGCTGAAAGCTAACGCGGCTTGTCGTCAAGGCGACTTGTCCGAGTGTTTCAAATCTAAAGCCTTATCAAGTCTGGACGATTTCTTCCAGAAGGAATCTTACACTTTGAACGAAAACACGAGGATTGTTCGCATGCCAGTCGGCCAGCTGAGGAAGCTGCAGTCAGAGCCGTACGAATTCACCAACGAGTTCCGGTCCGAAGAGCCGGAGTGGGACCAGTTTGTCGCCTTTATCACCAGGAAGGTGGAAAGGTTCGTAAAGTCGGCCGCTGTTGAGGTAAACATCCCTAATAGCATCACAGAAGAAGGGACGTATGCGCCGAGGTTTATCGATGAAATATCATCTGAAATAGACATTCTGGAAGATAAAAAAGCCAGTTTATTCTGTAAGTAAATGAAAGATTGCGTTATTTTTATATTCCTAAAACATAAATTTCACACACACAGACACACACACGCACACACACACACACACACACACACACACACACACATACACACACACACACACAGACAGACAAACACACACACACACACACACACACACACACAAAAACACACACACACAAACACACACACATACACACACACACACACACACACACACACACACACACACACACACACACACACACACACACACAGACACACACACACACACACACACACACACACACAGACAAACACACACACACACACATCCTCACACACACACACACACACACACACACACACACACACACACACACACACACACACACACACACACACACACACACACACACACACACACACACACACACACACACACACACACACACACACACACACACACACACACAGACAGACAAACACACACACACACACACATCCTCACACACACACACACACACACACACACGCTAGAATTGTTAGTTTTTCTAATGAGATATAAATATTCTGTAAAAGTGGTTAATTTGTTAGTGAAGCTTTTGTATAATTATAATTTTTAATTAATTAAATTACATAAATATATATATGGAAGAAATCGTTGAATGAATAATTCACATTGAAAGATCATAGATAATCCTTGTTTAAATATTGTATTTGATTAGAATAATAGACTACTACAATAAGTTTAGCAAAAAATAAATTTTGCTAAAATGGAAACTATTATACAGTACTTGTGAACATTTAGAATTATTGCAAAAATCGTTAATACTAATGGCATGAAAGTCACAGATCATAGTTACTGAATATGCAAACATAACCCTTCTTTGAAGTTCAGGCGTGTATTGAACAAAAATAATAAATCGAATTTTATTCAACCTTTATATTGACAAATCAGAGAGAGTTGGGGACAAATAATGACTTAAAAAGTGATTACTATATTAGCAAATTTAAACTTTGCAGTTTTTGTGTAGTACATATTGAGGGTTTTAAAATTATTTTTATTGATTATACTTTTCAAAAACTAATACTTTCTGATATTTTTCAACAGACACGTGTCACAGAAGGACATGTTTGTTCAGTGCTGTGAGTCACGTACAGGATTGTTGCTAAGGTGTGTTGTATTATTGCGAGTGTGTGGTGTGTTGGAGTTCTGTGTTGTGTTCTATTCACGCACTACACACACAGACCAATAGATACTAATCTAAAATGTATGCATTACATCAAAAAAAGTAACAAACTAAACACAACAGACAACTACGAGATATATAAACACCACAAAAACCATTCACAACATATTCTAAACGACAAAACATACCCTCAATCATATACTATATTTGAACACATGATTAACAATAGTTATTTCATGTACAATAATACACCACAGACTCACCAACACAACACACCTGAGCAATCATATTGGCCGTGACATTGTTAGGCTTAATGCCTAACAGCATTGAACAATGCACTGACCTAGTGCTAAACGCGTCTGCTGAAAAATATCAGTAGGCCTAAAGAAGTGGTTTTTAGTCAAGTGCTATGAACAGAAATAAAATTTACTCCAAGTACGAATTTCTTTAAAAAATTTGTTTGGTTATTTAATAATGCATTTATTATTTCATCGCTTATGTCCAGCGTGTACTTCTGCATAGAAGTATTTGGGCGAGTTAGTTAAACAGGTTTATCAGGTATTATGTTAGCCATACCACTAGTTAAGTTACCGTCTTAGATGAAGAATACAAGAATGTTACCACTGTATGCGTAACTGAAACAGCAATCCTTGCATAAATAAGACACACGTTCCTGTTATTAAAAATACAAAATTAAATATTAAATACAAATATTGATTTATGTAGGCATTGTTTAAAAAAATCGAAAATATCTGATCTAGGGGTTATAGACATATTTATGCCCCGGAACCCAAAATAGAAGTGAATAGAAAGCACGTGGACATTTTCTTTCCATTTAAAAGAATTAAATAATTTAAGTGTTTATTTATAATTTAAATAATTATATCAAAGTAGCTGACCCGGCGAACTTCTAAAAGTCACTGAATGTCGTGATAACTTTAGTTAAAGTCAACTTAATATTTATGAATGTTGTCCTGTCTTGCCTATAAATATTCAATTAAAGCAGGAATATAAAGTAAAATGAACGAAAAATGTTTGACTTGTGTAAAAATAATAACCTAATTCGTACCTTTTTCAAATCAAAACAATATAGTCTAGTTTTATATCTATTAGACCAGTATTCAAATAATACGTAAATAAACAAAAATAGAATCCGTAATTATTGTATTAAAATAATTTTGGAAGTTTTATTTTATAAATAACATATTTAATAACTTATAAATTAAATAAGTTTTCAATTAAATAGCATTTTAACTTAATATTGTACAGTAAAGTAATATCAGTTATGCGTTAAAACAGCTGGTATGCAAACTCACCTAAACACATATAAAAATTTTAGTACTCGTATAATATCTTTTTCACTAATTTAAGCATCAGCAATAACAATTAATAAACTAAAAGTAATTAAATTAAAACATCGTAATTTGAACGTAATTGAACATCGTAATTATTGCTGTAGTTTATATTACATATGTATTATTATAATGTAATTTTTGACATAACCTATTGGGTTCCTGATGGCCGATCGTTATTTGTCGGTCGAGGGCGGAGAGGGGGCGGAGCTTACCTCACGCCTATATATAGCGACCGCGGAGAACGATTGGTATCATTCTAGTTTGTAACTTCTTGTGTGCTAGATTGTGTTTTGTAACAAGACCCTCTGATGATGATGACATGGTCATCGAAATGTACATAAGGGTTTAATCTTAAGTAACTTGTTTTATTTGTTATTTTTGTGGTATTGGGGTTCTTTTCAATATTTTTATTGTAATATATTGTACCACTGTGCTCTTGATATTGTGTATCAGTAAATTAAGTTCAAATAATAATTAAAATTCTTAATAAACTCATCTTCATTTCTGTTAGGAATATTTCTACATATTTGAATACATTTTTCTGGCCTTCGTAAAATTACAATATTTTCCTCTGTTTGTAATGTAATTGTGTGTTTATTGTTACAATAAATAGAGGACAATATTGTAATGTTAGGAAAGGCAGAAAAATGTACTAAAATATATTAAAATAATGAAACTTGCAGTTTTTGTGTTGTACATCTTGAGGTTTTTATAAAAACACAAACAAGTGTAAAATAATGATTATATTAAATGTATTTATTTCCTCCAGGTTAAAAAATAATGCCCCCTAGAATGTAAAAGTAATTTCAGAACTTTGCTCCGTTACAGCAAGGAATAAGCTGAAGAAACTTTTCATCCCAATGCTCATCATCCTGAAGCTGTTCAAGTTAAAGCTGTTGCTATTCTTGCCGCTGATCCTAGGATTGGCCTCCTTCAAGAAGATGCTGGGCTTCCTGGCCATCGTGATACCGGGTCTGATTGGCTTCTTCAAGCTGTGCAAGCCTGACCTGCAGTATAGCTACGGCAACTTTGGGCACAGCAGCTACTACCACAAACCCCCGCACCACACCCTCTTGTCGGGACTGACGTACAGAGAAGGCCAGGACTACGGGGGCTACGCTAACATACAGGAACAGCTGCAGAGCGCGTCTAGTCAATACCCAACCAGAAACGATGCCTACAAGTTTGAAAATCCGTCGTCGTCCGGGTCCGTAGTGTCGTTCAGAGAAGACGATGCCCATCAGCTAGCCTACCAAGGCTACAAGGACTATAAGAAATGAGTTGCGGTCAATACAATCCTAGTCGTAATTCTGCATTGTAATATAAACAGATATTTTTAAGTGTCATTTAATTTAATACTTGTATATATGGAACAAATTTGTACATATAATTTTTATTGTCATTATTTAAGTGTATTTATTTGAAAATGTGCACCAAAAGTTAATTTCTTCTACAATTTAACTATAGTAGACTGTCAGTTATTATAATTTTACTAAAAAAAATTAGGTTTTCCACAATAAAATTACTATTCTAATACTATATTAAATTATTATATAACTAAAAAAGTGACATTCCTACTTGTTATAGCCTATAACAAGCCTTGTTATAAGTTTGTTTGTAACAGCCTATTGGTTAACACTTATATTTATAAGATAATTCCGCAATGTAAATTAGGTATAAAGTGACTTTATTATTTCAAGAGTTTATACAGTTAGGTACTGTTTTATTGAAATAGTTGATTTCAATGAAGTTGATTTTGTTATTTTAGAAATAAATTACTTTGAAATTAAGCAGAAATCATTATTATGTCATCCAAATGGTTAATGTTGCAATTGAAACGTCTTTTCTTAAACAGATTACATTCACTACATACTATTGCGGGTTAATTCTTATAATTAACAATAGAATATTGCATTCACCCTGCAATAATCATGCATTCACCCTGAAAAAGCAGATAATATGTCTGACTTGTATCAGAAATATATAATAACCTCTCTCTCTCTCTTTATCTCCCCCCCCCCCCTCTCTCTCTCTCTCTCTCTCTCTCTCTCTCTCTCTCTATATATATATATATATATATATATATATATATATATATATATGATATATATTCCTCCACGGATGGAAAAATATGATGAATAGTTATTATCTGGAGTACATCCGTTCATTCTGCAGTGCATAAAATCGCAGTTCCGACGTTTCGCTAGAATCTCATCTAGCATTAACGAGGTGAACCCAACAACAGTTGGATGTATATGTATATAAATAGACAAAGAGAGAGAGAGAGAGAGAGAGAGAGAGAGAGAGAGAGAGAGAGAGAGAGAGAGAGAGAGAGAGAGAGAGGCTATTATATATTTCTGTTATGTTTCAGATATGTTTGTCAATGAGAGAGAGTAACTCAGAAGGAGGGAGTAAGAGAAGGAAGAGAGAGAGAGAGAGAGACAGAGAGAGGGGGGGATAAAGACATTTGAAGAAAGGTGTTCCTAACACGGATTAATATATATCTGTGTTTAAGTTTCATTAAAAATATTAAATTTTCAGAAGTTGGGTTTCTTGTTATAACTTAATTAGATTAATCCCTTTATATTAGTT
>JBAIZL010000005.1:96052629-96055129 GCA_036971475.1 Prosapia bicincta
TGCTTTTGATTATAGGTTTTGAAAAATAACTGATTAAAAGTATTTTACGCATTTTTTATTCATATCTGAACTCCACCCCTAAGCTACAATGTTTTTTATCTACATGAAGCTTAGTTAAGATAAGTGCAGAAATACATTTGTAACCCAACTGAATCGAAGCTACATGATAAATTAACGATACGACAGACCTGAAGCTATCTGTCAAAATGACAAGTGTCATTGTTGTGATGGAGCGCCCTTTAAATTGCGACTCTCATTAACATCATGCGCCTTTAACGGGAGCAGGGTAATTCAAACCGACATATACAAAAACAAGTAATAAAAACAAAAAGGTTTAGTGTCAATCCGTATTTGGGTCAACAACAATTTTTAAATTTTAATTACTTTTTAATAAATAATTACAATTAATATAAATAAGGTAACATAAACTACGCGTTAAAACAGCTGTTCTATCACATAACCTATAACATAAAATCAGCTGTTTCATGAAATCATATGTTATCACTTATTTTAAGCCAAATAGGACTAAATAACTATTTTGCATTCTGTGAACATTTTGTGAAATATTTCTCTCCCATATAAAACTAATGTTAATTCATTATTAAATTTATTTAATTAATTCTTTTTTAAATTGTCATACCCTACAAGTTAAAAAAATGTATTTGAACTTGAATGTGTGAATAAAAAGTATTTTATTAACGATTGAAAATTTTATCAAGGTATGTATATATATATATATATATAAATATATATATATATTTTTATATCACTTACAATTGATTGTATTTACTCAATTACAGCGCTCCCATTACAATGCTATCGTTACAGCTCTCCACCGTAGCATTGCAATGATAGCACTGTAATTAAATAGCTCTCCTACTGTAACCCTGTAATAATATCACTGTAATTTAATAAGGTCTCCACCGTAGCATTGTAATTAATAAGCTCTCCACCGTAGCGCTGTAATAATATCACTGTAATTTAATAAGCTCTCCACCGTAGCATTGTAATTAATAAGCTCTCCACCGTAGCATTGCAATGATAGCACTGTAATTAAGAAGCTCTCCTACTGTAACCCTGTAATAATATCACTGTAATTTAATAAGCTCTCCACCGTAGCGCTGTAATAATAACACTGTAATTTAATAAGCTCTCCACCGTAGCATTGTAATTAATAAGCTCTCCACCGTAGCGCTGTAATAATATCACTGTAATTTAATAAGCTCTCCACCGTAGCGCTGTAATAATATCACTGTAATTTAATAAGCTCTCCACCGTAGCATTGTAATTAATAAGCTCTCCACCGTAGCGCTGTAATAATATCACTGTAATTTAATAAGCTCTCCACCGTAGCGCTGTAATAATATCACTGTAATTTAATAAGCTCTTCACCGTAGCATTGTAATTAATAAGCTCTCCACCGTAGCGCTGTAATAATATCACTGTAATTTAATAAGCTCTCCACCGTAGCATTGTAATTAATAATCTCTCCACCGTAGCATTGTAATTAATAAGCTCTCTACCGTAGCGCTGTAATAATACCACTGTAATTTAATAAGCTCTCCACCGTAGCGCTGTAATAATATCACTGTAATTTAATAAGCTCTCCACCGTAGCGCTGTAATAATATCACTGTAATTTAATAAGCTCTCCACCGTAGCGCTGTAATAATATCACTGTAATTTAATAAGCTCTCCACCGTAGCGCTGTAATAATATCACTGTAATTTAATAAGCTCTCCACCGTAGCGCTGTAATAATATCACTGTAATTTAATAAGCTCTCCACCGTAGCGCTGTAATAATATCACTGTAATTTAATAAGCTCTCCACCGTAGCGCTGTAATAATATCACTGTAATTTAATAAGCTCTCCACCGTAGCGCTGTAATAATATCACTGTAATTTAATAAGCTCTCCACCGTAGCATTGTAATTAATAAGCTCTCCACCGTAGCGCTGTAATAATATCACTGTAATTTAATAAGCTCTCCACCGTAGCGCTGTAATAATATCACTGTAATTTAATAAGCTCTCCACCGTAGCATTGTAATTAATAAGCTCTCCACCGTAGCGCTGTAATAATATCACTGTAATTTAATAAGCTCTCCACCGTAGCGCTGTAATAATATCACTGTAATTTAATAAGCTCTTCACCGTAGCATTGTAATTAATAAGCTCTCCACCGTAGCGCTGTAATAATATCACTGTAATTTAATAAGCTCTCCACCGTAGCGCTGTAATAATATCACTGTAATTTAATAAGCTCTCCACCGTAGCGCTGTAATAATATCACTGTAATTTAATAAGCTCTCCACCGTAGCGCTGTAATAATATCACTGTAATTTAATAAGCTCTCCACCGTAGCATTGTAATTATCAAGCTCTCCACCGTAGCGCTGTAATAATATCACTGTAATTTAATAAGCTCTCCACCGTAGCGCTGTAATAATATCACTGTAATTTAATAAGCTCTCCACCGTAGCGCTGTAATAATATCACTGT
>JBAIZL010000005.1:96065129-96180129 GCA_036971475.1 Prosapia bicincta
TCTTCCTCCTTACGACAAGCCGATACCCGGCATCATCGTTGGCGGATTCAGCAGCAGAACCCTCCGTCATAGTGTAGTCAGTGCGTAGCTCTGATTGGGAGTAGGTGCTGAGAGGAGTGGCTGGTCGAGATGGGCAGTCGGAGGGCCCGCCAAGCGCCACCGCTATAGCCGCGGAAGACGCCCTCGCAGGCCCGTAGACCCTCAAGGAGGTGGACTTGCCCTGAGAGGAACTTGTCCCCATTGACTCAGCCCCGTCGCTTGGGCTCCCGCGTTGTGCCTCTATAGTCGACATTATCAGGGAAGGTGTAAAAATAGCAAGTCGGCCCGCAGGGCCGGCTTGTATGTAGAAAATGGGATTACTGCAGGTGCAGGTTGTCAGGTTTTAGTCTAAAAGATTGAACTATTTCAAACTAAAATAATTAAACTGGGGCTACTTAGACTGTTAAAAGACAACCATAACCTTGCCTCTGAAGTAAATTAAAACCTAAAGAGTTTTTCACGGTTGTAAGTCTTTACGCTAACCTAGTTCTAAAATCTAAACGTCTAGCCTATTTAAATTTATAATCTTATGCTATCATTTGTTTTTAATTAAAAACTAACACAACACAATTCACAGTAACACTTAAATTTAGCTCTGTTAAAGAGTTCACTACAGAGAAGATTGTAATTTTCGTTAAGCTTAGCGTCACCTATGAGCCAAACGTGAAACTACCAACACCAGCAGTTCTTAATTAAACTTCTTTATCGGCTAACGGCTGGGAATTGCAGAGTATTCCATTAAGCCAAGCTACTTGCATGTCGCCAAGTTCGATCGTTGAAGGCTAGTTAGGCTTGTCTGAAGGCTACGCCCACATAAGCGGTATTTGTACAATGCCCTCTCCTAACATCAAAAAATTGGTCTTCGTTTACGCATTTCGGATTATCTTTATTATCTAAACTTCATAGACATTAAACGTTAAAGAATTTAAAGTTTAGATAATGTAAGAGTACAGTTTAAAGTTTTGATGATGGAGTTAATCCGAAACGCGTCAATTAAGGTCAATGTTTTGGTGTTATTGAGAGGCAGAAAAATGTATTCAAATGTATAGCAAAAGATTGTCGAATTTATATGCAGACTATTATTATTTTTTATTACCATACATCATTATGCAGTACCTATATAATAATAATTTTGGTATTGTTGTTCACTAAAAGTAATAAACATATGTATAAGTGTGGACAATGTAACCGTGCACTTGACTTTGAGAGATCGCACAAGATTTATAGTGTACTACCACTACTGAAAACATGTTACATAATCAGGATATTCTATACATCAACAGCTTCTGCATCCGATATATCTACATATTTCACGATTGTTTGCTATTTCATACCGAAACTAATTTATCGTCGAATTTATTCAAGATCAACCGTTTCATGCAAGTCAGTGTTTTGAGTAGTCCTTATCATGTTTGTAGGAAAGTATTTATACTGACTCAAAGAAGCCCTCCAACCCCCGTCTCGTCAATTGCTATCTCTCAAGGCCAAATGGATGGTTAAATGGTCTATACTATAAGCGTAGAGTTTTACAAAAAAAAATATTAGTTCATATTTTCTATTAAAAACATCTAAAATTATTGAACTGTTAAGAACAACTGAAGATTAAAATAGTAAAGATAATACACAAAGTATTATACGTTAAATATAATTAAACTTCATAAAAATATGATAGGTACAGTTATTTTGAACCTTATCTTCCAAGAAAAGTCACAACAGTTCGAACATAACTTGTTTAGAGTTATGTAGAGAAAGATTGTCTGTTATCAATACGCTTAGCGATCTCTATGAGGTAAACGTGAAACTATCAATACTAGCAGTACAGCACTTAAATATATTGCCTTGTTCGTTATTTAACGGCTGGGAATCGTGGCGTATTCCTGTAATCCAAGCTACTTGGAGGCCGGGTGATTGGATTTCACTGTCGCCAAGTTCGATCTTTGGGATAACGATGCTGCACACGGAGACCGCAATGCTGTCGGAGAAATCTGACGGCGAGGTTGCCGGCTAGTTGATGATGGACTTGGGCCCCAAAGGCCTCGGTCCGTTGACGACAGGCTAGCGACTGGGTTCTTGCGAGCCTAAGCTTCTGTGAGTTTGTCTAAAAGTCACAGACGCCAGGATAGCAACGACTACTTGTAGTCTCGCACGTTCTGCCGACGACAACTCAAAGTAGAGCTTGGGGTCAGGAGGGAGACTCTCACCCTTTTTTTCATTTTTTGTCCAAACACAAAAAGTTACACATTTTTTATTTTAAAATTCCCACTTTTTGAAAAAAACGGAAATATAAAAATTCACCAATATTTTAAAATTGCAGAGTAATGTGAAAATATTAAAAGAAAATAGCAATGACTTTAAAATTTACACCTGTCTATAGTAATAAAATGCTTTTAAAAGCTCTGCAGAACTGCAATTTTTGATTTAAGGTTTCTTTAATAAATTCAAAATGAAATAATGTTGAAAAACTGGCAGAATTTTTTATTTTAAAAATAGCTTTACTTGTATTAAACCACAACTATTGAAGTGTGGAAAAATATCTCACTTTTAAGATTTCATTTTAGTGATAATTTAAAGGGTTGGTAAACAAAGGAGTCTCAACAAACATATTTCTAGTATAATACAAAATTTCAACAACAACAAAAAAAATATGACAATGTTATACTAATTTTATCAGCCAGAACATTAAATATAATCCTTTAAAAATTCAGATTCCATAAATAGTACTCAACATCGTAGGACTTTCTGAAAAAGTTCTTGGGAAAATATTTGTAACAGTATAAATATATCTAACTAGCCCAATATTTAATTATAAATAAATAAAACCTCTTAAATCTCAAAAACCTTTTATTCATGCCCTATTGTATATTTCGATTGCAAAGCAATCATATTTAGAGGCAATTACTACAAGACTAACTCTCCACAAGGATTTAGTCTTATAGTAATTTCGTCTGAAGATGGTTGCTTTGCAATCGAAATGTACACGAGGACATAAATAAAAGGATTTTGAGTTTAAGGAGGTTTTATTTACTTATAATTAAAAACTATACCACGCTGCTGCAAGCTATTACTAGCCCAAGATTGTAATCTGACAGTATTAATATTATAAATACAAGCTTGTAGGGACAAGACCACTATTTTAGCCTGTTTGTAGCCTACCGCAGAATATGACAGAAGTCATTCGCTTCTCTATGTACTCTAAAGTTTGTTAAATGAAACTGAGTAAATCTTTAGCGAGAATATATAGATTGTAGGCAAGGGCGGCTCCAGGATAGACTTTTGGGGAGGATGGAGGCACAAAAGATGGGTCGGTTTGGGGCGGAAAACTTTCAAAAAAATGCCTGGAAATGACATTTTAAGATATTCTTGTACTTGAAAATCACACGAAATTTGGCATCTTAAAAAAACAAAACATGCATTTTACCTGAACTTACATAGATACCAAAATTGTTATTTTGTACATAATACAAAATATTGTTTAACTTTAATCGTTTCATCGAACGGCTCGGTCTGGCGAGGACGAGGTGGAATCGTAGTACACAGACTGTTAGTACAGCCGGGAACTAGTGCACGACTTGTAACATGCCAGTGTTGTTTACGCTGGGTGGAACCACCAATGTTATCAGATGAATTTCTATACCAACATTACGTAAATGTAAAAACAATATACATTGATTTAAAATAAAAAGTCGAATGAAAAATACATTTCTATAAGCAGGTCAAAATTGGGATAAATTTAACGTGTTCTGAATATGAAAAATATATTTTTAAAATAGAAATAGTACCCAGATTCTCGGGTAGTGTAACTGTCCCTACTCCCCCGACCCTGGAGCCGCCCTTGATTGCAGGTTCTGTGAAAGGTTTAGTAAGCAACGTCCACTTACTAAAGGCAGACGGGGCGATTATTAAGGTGGACTTCGCAGAGTAAGATTGAAGCGTCGGATGGATTAATCAAGGCCAGATAATCCTTGTAGATTGCCTTTAACTTGGCGAGCAAAATATTTTCTAGTGGTTTAAATGTCCCATCTCTTACAAATATAATACTTGTAAGTTTAGCATTTACTTCCAGCGGCGACTGTCCCATTCACCTTGTATTGAGCTTAAGTGTTTAAGCTCAACTTTTGTTGAGCTTGTACTTTTGTATAAGTTAAAACTAACCAGTAACTATTACTTTAGGCTTCATTTTACATTAGTAAAAATAGTCTGAAGAAGTAAAGTATAACAAAAACATTTAGTGAATTCCATCTATTAGTTCACATTCTGCATATATATATATATATATATATATATATATATATATATATATATATATATATATATTTTTTTTTTTTTTTTTTTGTTCAAATTTTCAATTGTTAATGAATACATTTTATCCACTAAAGTTCATATGGACTAAAAGTGCATTTCTTTAAACTTGTAGCGGATGATAATTGATGTTAATGCAGCTTTTTAAAAAAATATTTAACAATTAATTAAATTTAATGAATTAATTTCAGTTTTATGTAGGAGAAAATGTTTTCACAAAACGGGCAAGGTACGCAACATAGTTATTTCGTCCCATTTGTATTAAAATAAGCAATAACATATGATTTCGTAAAACAGCTGATATATTGCAGAAAATATGGACAAGATGAAATATTAAAACTCAAATAAATTCATTAACAAGGAATAAGGACGTAAGAAAAGAACAAAAGGACACATATTTACAACAGTGGTAAAAGAGTGAACGAGTGAATGAAGAGCATCGACATACGGCTCTGAAGCAGCGACAGTGAAACGGAACATAAAGAAATGAATAAAGGCAATGGACACAGTTTCTGGAGAAGATATTGTAGACACACATTAAAGCATCATATAAGAACGGGAGAGAATCAAAGAAATAAGGAAGGAAGAGACAACACTTACAGACACCATAGATCGTAAGTAACTTGTATTATTTGTTATTTTTGATTATTTTTGTGGTATTGGGGTTCTTTCCAATATTCTCATTGTAAGAAAAAAATCAGATTTTCTGGTACAGAAATATGAGAATGTCGACGAATGATAGAATAACATTAAAAGCTTAGACGTGGTTTCCAAAAAGACGAAGAAGGAAAGGAAATATCAATAAAACCAAATAAATATTTTGCTAAAACACTTGAACAAAGATTAGTATGTTACACTTGCCTATAGTAACACTACTTTTTTTATTACTGGGGACGTCCGTTTCAGGAGATGTGCCCCATTGTAAACTTAGCAGAAGTAATCTATTGTCACAGGTTATTTTTGGTTATACTTTATGCGTAACTGTGACTGAAATCTTGGATGGAGATGTTAAATATGTCGGAGTTTAAACGTTAGGCCTAGTTTTAATAAACGTTTACTTAAGCGTCTCGAACTTCATCTAATTGCATTTCTATGTTTCCTTAACATTCCCCAGATGTGAAAGGCCATCTACTCACAGCTGAGGTAATTGCGATCTTAAAATATTTACACAGCCATTAAACTAAACGAAATGACATTTTAATTTTCTAGGTGAGATTCTTAATTTAAATTCCAATTAAATATTTCTGAAGTCAAATCAGTTATAAATTGCATTTACTTGAATTTATCTACATTCCAGAGAAAAGTAATTTAAATAACGTAGAAAGAAGTTGGTTATAACAAAACTACGTCTATTTTAACAGCCGTATATTTAATCAGAACCAATGTCGCTTGTACCCATTTCTCCCCACCAATACTAAGGCGGTGTTTAAGAGCTGTACTATTTTGCTTCGCATACTATTTGGAAAGATATTTTCTATTTCATTGAAATTGTTATTTAATTTTTCTCTACTGTACTTTACTCACCCGGGACGGGAGTCACTAGTTTGAGGTTGGATTCGTGGGGGTAGAGGCTTCATAGCTGGAGGTGGATTCCCCGAACGGGCGGGTCTTTGCGTTTTGGCAGGGGTCGAGCCGGAAGACTGAATTCTTGCCACTCTTCTCTTTTAACGCACGGATACCGCTTGTCGCATCTGTTATCAGCTTGAAATAAGTCCAGGACTTGCTCGACAGCGGAGAGACTGCTCACAGGAGGTAACTCCCCCTAACATTATTAACTCATTTAACACGGGTACAAATTAGACATTCAGATACAACTAAAATATCTCAGAAATAGCAATTGGAATTAATTCGTATTGAATATTTTTTAACCAAGAATATGTTTTAACTAAAACTTGAAAATATATTAGTATGTTACAATTACCTATAGTAGCACTTACTTTTCGATTATTGAGGAGGGTGGTATTGGAGGATGTGTCTCATTGTCAACTCAGAACGTAACTCGGTCTAATATACATACGGCTTACGTTCTACACTAAGTGGTTACAGTATAAATAACGCAATGAAGTGTTCACTTTTCCTACGTTTATCGGACATTAATCCTGTAGATCAACTGTTAATTGGGTTTCAATACTTTTCGTCCCATTTACTTTGTACATTATTGATGTTACAATTTAACCAATCCGGAGATGATTTTACATTATCATTTAATATTACAAAGCATGAAATGTAATAAACTAATTCCTTTGCGAAACTCTATTGACAAGGTTTTACATAGGACTTTTACATAGCGCCCTTAGATATAACCTATGAATACAGTATTTTCTTTTTCTATGTCTACTATTAATCCACACTATCCCTATATATATATTTATATATTTTGTTCAAATTTTCAATGGTTATAAAATACTTGTTATTCATCCACCCTAGTTCAAATACACTTTTTTTTTTATACAACCTATTAGTATTACCTTTTTCAAATCCTATTAGTTCACAAACTCTCTCTCTTTCTCCCATTATATATATATATATATATATATATATATATATATATATATGTTACGTGTGTTGTTAAGCTCAAACGTTTTTTAAAATAATTTTCATTTTAATAAAACTTTATTATTTAAGAACGATTTAATTTAGAAATTATTACATTAATTTTTACTCAACAAAAATTTAAGTGATATGCATTCAGTTGGAGTGTCTACGACTGTACTCTTCAAGAGTTTGCTACAACTAAAGCTAAAGCTGTTTTACCAGCTGCACAAAACAAAATCTGCTTAAGCAGGAATCTACTCTAGTAAGCATTATATTTAGTCAAGTTCACATAATTCGTACACATAACTTATATATATATATATATATATATAATATGCTGATACGTATTCTTTCACGAACGGAAACAATTGATGATAGTTATTATCTGGAGTACATCCGTTCATTCTGCAGTGCATAGAATCGCAGCTCCGACGTTTCGCTAGAATCTCATCTAGCATTGACGAAGTGAACCCAACAACAGTTAAAGAGAGAAGAACATATATGCGAGAGCATAAACACACACACACATACACACACACACACACACACACACACACACACACACACACACACACACATACACACACACACACACACACACACACACACACACACACACACACACACACACACACACACACACACACACGATATGTGTGAGTGCGCGCGCGCGTGCGTGTGTGTATGTGTGTATATGTGTGTGTGAGTGTGCATGTGCGTGTGTGAGTGTGCGTGAATGTATGTGTGTGTGTATTACGATCATAGGTGACAATGGTACACACCTCCCGAACAAGACCATCCTCATTCAACAACATACATATCGTAACATACATATCGTTCTTTAAAAAATTACTTCTATTGGCTCACACTCTCCTTTTATAGGCCTATATAACTTGTACATATTTTCAATCGTTTACACAATAACGTTTCTAATCATCCAATCATGTACATTTCTTTTAACCTACATTGGATGACAATTGATGTTAACAAAGTTTTTTCAAATATTTCTTCAATAATTAAATTATAAAAATTTGGGGTCTAACAGGATTCGACTTATGAATTGGACGCATTGGCAATACGCCAACAAAATGAATTTCTCAAGACGTATATGAATTTCTTTCTCCCATTTGGTAGACGTCGAAACCTCCATTGTACAACCTTAAACCACTGCCATGGTTACCACAATATATCACAAATAGTACTGCAAGGTTGAATATGAATGACACGTTTAAAATAAACAAACTGGAAATAAACTAAGAATGATAAAATATTTCTTACTTGACCTCAGTAGGAAATTACTTAAAAAACTTTTTACATTACTTGTTAAAAAAGAAAACCACCTAAAAATAAACAATTGCTGAACAGAAAAAAATCCATTTGTTCATTAAAGAGAGAAATTCGTTTGCGAGTTTTAATTTGGAAAATAAAAATTAAATAATTTTCCTGACATTTATTACTTATGCACTTTATATAGGTTATGTAACATTTCATTTCAAAGCAGCTTATAAAGTTTATGCAAGTTTTTATGATGTTATATTAACTTTATTTTAAAAATACTTTTACTCAAGTTTTTTGATGTAATAAAACTACTACATTCGGATTATATGAGTTGCAGTTTATAGACAGTAACAATGTAAGATGGAATAATTTTATATTCAATAATAAAAAAGTTACAAACTTCCAAAAGACCAATAAAATAAAACGACAAATTTATGCCGACGCCTATCGACTGTTGCTTCTGATGTCAGTGAAAAACGTAAAAAAAACAATTTTCAAACATTTTAAGAAAGAAAAACTGTAAAAATTAAAAAAGACATAAATTGTGACGATAAGACACATGATGTAGATAATATATCAAGTATAAATAAAGTAACATAATCTATGTACTAGGCAGGCCCCACACTGGGTAAGGAACGGCACGACACGACGCGGCCGTTTTGCCTTAAGCGAAGTGAGTTGCATTGGTTTAAATGGAGCTGCCGCACACTGGATCAGGCAAGGCAGGGCGCAGCGTGGCAGTGCCTTAAGGCACTTTGTACTGCCTCGTCAATTTTCGTCCGTCGGGCAAAAGGTATAAGACAAATCGTTCTGCGCATGCGGGGAGGGGATGCGCGGTTTTGTTATCTGGGGATAAAGTTTATAGTAAAAGAAACACTTTTTGGTTAAAGTATTAGAATAGAAGCAACAGTTTGAAAATAGATTATTATTCAATTCCTTCTATTAGCTCACAATCTCCTTATATATACCTTGTACAAATTTTCAATCATTAATAAAATACTTTTTATTCATCCACTCAAGTTCAATAGATTTTTTTAACCTATAGTAGACGACAAATGATATTAATATATTTTTCATTTCAAATATGTATTCATTTCTTCTTCAAATTGCTCTAAAGTTAGTGAATCAGAAAGAAATAAAAAGTTGACGTCAGCACACATCCAGAGTGACCGCTGACCGAACATAAAACACACAGAAAAATCTGCTTCAGCTGGATCATATCGACGAGAAGTTTATTTTTCTGTATCTTTTTTCTATTGTATGACTACTTTGGAAGTTCGAACCGGGTGAAAGGTTATAGGTTAGGTTAATTTACTTAGTATTAAAGGTAGAGATGTCCTAACAATTTTAATGACATAAAAATAAATTGTTTTATATTATGAATTTGTATTCAAATATCGTTTAGAAGTAAACGAATACTGGAACTGGGAATCGATTGCCGTGCCGTGTCGTGCCGTATGCTGCTACTAACCACGCGTGGCACCGCGCGGTGCCGTAAAGTGTGCGGCCGGCCTTAAACCGCCATTCTATCACGTAACCTTTAACATAAAATTAGCTGGCTTATGAAATCATATGGTACCACTCATTTTAAGCCAAATGGGACGAAATAACTATATTGCATTCCTTGCCCCTTTTGTGAAAAGTTGTTCTAATATATAAAATTAAAATTATTTCATTATAAAATTTAATTAATGATATAAAATTTGAAATAAAAGTTTGAAAAAATGTATTTGAAGCTTGAGTGGATGAATAAAAAAATTTTAACAAAGATTGAAAATTTGAACTAGATATATAAAGAAATATATAAGGAGAGTGTGAACTAATATAGGGCGATTCATATAAAACTTATGGTTTTCATTAGTCCATTATTTGAATAGGAATACGTTGAAAGGTTTCATTTGCCAAAAGACGCAGGTCTTGGAGGTTTTATTGTATGTAACGCATTTGTCCACAAATAACGCTGCATGTTGCGCCGGACCCGTAGGCATTTGCCTACAGATAGCGCAGTTAGAGTTGTGACTTGCAGTTCATTATCTTTTGTTCCAGTAAGTTTATTGCTTTTTCATTCGCGTTTAATTTGATCAAACCAGTTTATTGTTTTGTCATTTACGTTTCTTTTGTCCGAGTCAGTTTATTGCTTGCCATTCGACACGAATATCGTTTCCGATGCAATACACGTTACAGCAACGTCTATTTCTTGTTAAAAACTATTGGGTAACGCAATCGGTCATACCAGAGGGAATTTGGTGTTCGCAATCGTCCAGACAGGAACATAATACTGCAAGTGGTACAGATGTTGGAAACAACAGGACATCTTGTGAGTGAAACTGGCAAGAGTCGTTCATCCCTACTTCCAATAGTTGCTGTGAATGTTCAAAGGCGACTACAGCAGTCACCCAGTAAGTCCTTGCCACAGGAGACCGGTTATGTCAGAGAGCTTAAAGCCGTAGAGGGTAACAACTGTACTGAGCTGCTTGAGCCAGATAAGGTTAAGAGGATGTAATATTGTCACACAGTATCAGCAGAGAGAATCGTGGATCTAATTTTTGTCCACGCTACAGTGAACACCGAAGAGTAACAATGCATACGCAGTGAATTTTCTGAGCCATTGAATTAAATTGAGCTGCGTCAAGGGTACTTTTAAAAGGATGGCGCCGTTTGCCATAGTCATGTGAGTCTATGAAGTTGATCCAAATTTACTTTGAAGACCGCATAATTTCCAGGAATTTCTGGCCTCCTAGATTATTGGAATTGACCACACCAAACTTCTTTATGTGGGGCTATCAAAAGCATGGGTTCCCAAACTTGGGGGGTGTGAAGGCGTCAGGGTGGGGCACGAGACAAGTTGAAAAATAATAAGATAAATTAAATATATTTAATATTATATGAACAAACCCGATGTTGTTAATGACTTTGGTTGTGCCCTTACTAAAATACAACCACAAATAGGCATGGTGGTGTACACAATGCAAGTTCAAGCATCTCACTAACAGATTTTTCCCTTATCAGTTAAAATTTACTTTTGCAAATTAAAACTTGATATGTTATCAAGTGAAAGTGTGTATAAATAAAATGTTTTCAATATTTATAATATATGATTCTTTTCATATGCCTATAGCATTTATTTATAGTGTAAAGTTAAGGGGGGGCGTGGGAGGATATTATCTCAAGAGGAGGGGGCGTGGACCCAAAAAGTTTAGGAACCTTTGATCTATAGAAAGAATTGAAAAACAAACATATATCTTTATATCGGCATAAATAAACAAGAGTACTTAAAGCTTACTGTAAACTTTGAAAATAAAGAAAAAGTTAAACAGGTCCACTGTTAATGTTAACTGGATGCGATGGTTCACAATACAATAAACACAATTGCTTGTGCTGTACTGTGTATGCTAGTTTACCCAATTTTACATTTACATATTAATTACATGGAGGAGTGCCAATCAATATGTAAATGCGGCAGCAATCTCTAGTACAGTGTATTGTTACATTCATTGGAGATATTCTATTACCTCAAACATATAACTTAGTTATACCAATAATCCTTTACCGAGGAAAGAACATCGGTTTATATAGCTCCTGTACGGAGAAAATCTATAGGCATTTGTTTTGTTGAAAAAATGTATTAAACAAAACTTTTAAAAATCAATTCCTACTTAGATAAAATAAAATTTATATTTGTTTTATTAAATTAATTACAATTAATATAAATAAATTAACATAAACTATGTGTTAAAACAGCTGTTCTACCACATAACCTATAACATAAAATCAGCTGTTTTATGAAATCATATGCATAACTTATTTCCAGCCAAATGGAACGAAATAACTATGTTGGCTATCTTGTCCATTTTGAGGTAAGGGTTTCTCCCATATAAAACTAAAATTAATTAATTAAGTTTAATTAATTAAATAATATTTGATAAACTAATAAATTCAAGTGTCATCCATTATCAAATCTAAAGCTCGTACGCGTTTATCTGACAGTCACTTGGAATCAAATTTGACAATAGCAATCACAAATATTGAAATACACATTGAACATTTATGAAAAGAAAAACTGTCAAATTTCCCACTAAAATAAAAAAATTTCAGACTTTTTAAATTTTTATAACATTATTAAGTTGAAAATTATTTAATGTGTCGAATTCTGCTATAAAACTATATTTTAAAGATAGGGAATTATTTTCATCTGGATCCATTGTTACAGCTATGTATGCTAATCTCTCTCTCTCTCTCTCTCTCTCTCTCTCTCTCTCTCTCTCTCTCTCTCTCTCTCTCTATATATATATATATATATATATATATTAATAATTATATATAGGTTAAATAATTATTTTCCTGAAGATGCTGGTACTGTTTTATCTGCGAAAAGCTTTGAATAATATATGCAATAAAAGTATTCTTGTTTTTGAAATATTTTTAATTTATTAATTATATATATATATATATATATATATATATATATATATATATATAAATGAATGTTTGTAGTACATATGTATGTATGTATGTATGAGCGCTACACTGTATGTACTAAACCACTGATCCGATCAGCATAAAACTTTAGGAAATTGTTGAGTACATTCCTGGGAAGGTTTCAGACATAGTAAGTCTCAGGGGCGTAGGCAGGCTGGCACGTGACACCCCCAAACCAATAATTTAAGCAGAAACATAATTATAGGCTTTTAGTAAAATAGCTTCCCGACGACATAACAATGTTTTTCAACATGTATGTTTTCATTTACCAAAATAGCCTAAAATATGATTTCTATCTTATCCTAAGACATTTCATTCAATTCATTCCAAACTTTGGTTTACAAGCACGCTCAATAATTTTAAAATAACTGGACTCAATTTTGAAAATCTATCCTTCCTGTATGTGGCTTGGTCACGCATCGGAAAACCTTCCGATCTAGTTGTGAACGCACTAGAGAGAAAACAAAAAATATTGTATATCCGAGTGCACTTCAATAAATAACATTCAATCAAGAAGTTTTATTGTCACAATTTTCTCGATCGACTACTATAATTGCAGCTAATATTATGTTAATAAAATACTAAATTAACCTCAACTAATTTTAACACGCCATGCATTTACTTTTAGTAGATGCAAAGTTCGCCGGGTCGGCAAGTACATTATAAAATGGTTGTTTATGTATGGTATTTACGCATATTACAAGATAAAATTTAGGATATAATGTTTGAAAATTTAAGGACAACTAAATAAGCGGATTCCAATTGTTGAACTCTGTAAATTTAGTCCAGTTCGAGAAAATCGAACAAATAATTGACTCACCGTTCCAAAAAGGTTGTGGATCCCTGGTCTAAACCAAGTGAACGATCCTGGATGACGTCATGATACCTTAATCTTATTTATATAATATTTCCTTATTCTTCTTATATACTGTGGTATTACTTACAGGTTGCCTAAATACTGCAAAAACACACAAACTCGTTGTGCAAGAGAACGGTGCTAAAAGTTTATAGCCAAACACTGCGAATACTCGTATGTTGGTGAAAACGTCAATGCTTGTAAGTCTTGGATAAACTGCTGTAACACCGAATGTTCGGTCCAATGTTATAATAATCCCGTGATACTGCTTTGCCGCCGTATTCCCGAGGGATAATAAATAAAGCGAATCCTTTCCTTAACAAATGTGCGCCTGCTGTACTGTCCATGTAGAGTCATGGCATCACTTCATCTTACAACACAATCGATATAATAACAATGAAAACAGAAACAGTAGCAGCGTAGTGAAAACTATTATGTTTGAGGACAATTTTTGGATTTAATTGTTAAGAAATTGTACAAAATATTATTTTATATATACATATATGCATTAGAAATAATAAAGTATGATAAAATATCAATGGACATACTTGATCAAATAAAAAAAAATATAATATAACGAATTGATTTGAAAATGATTATTAAAGATAAACTATAAATAAATTAAATAATAAACATAATAAATAAACAAAAACTCAACAATGACCTTTTAAATAATACAAAATAAAAATATGACTACATTTATATTCTCACAAAACGAAATAAATAGAATTACAAGATTATTAAAAAAAATTAAATCACTTACAAAACTGAAAATAAAATAAGATTTAATAAAGAATACCAATAATCAAAATAATGTGCTCGAAAAAAATTGTACATATAAAATAAAATGTCAAGATTGTAATCATTAATATGTAGGACAAACAAAGGAGACATTAAAAAAAAGATATAAAGAACAACCCTACGCTTATATACAACCGAACATATACAAATCAAATTGTGGCTCCACATTGTATCAATAATGAACACAGATTTCCTGAGATAGAAAATATGAAATTAATTCAAGAAATAAACAGAGGATTAAAAACGAATATATATGAAGCATTCGAAATTTATAAACATAAAGTTGAAGACAAATTATTTAATGAACAAATAAAAGTGAATCAAAAGACCAAACTATTTACAAGGTCATTGATATATGGCACAAATTAGGCCTACATTGAACTATAATTACCAATATACATATAACTGATTTGTAGTTCATATGGTATAATGTTTATAAAAATGTTTTCTGTCACTTATTTTTCCTGAAGATGCTAATACTTTAATTAGGGAAAAACGTTGAAAATAAATAAATTAAAAACAATTCTTGTACATGAAATATTTTTATATATTATATATTTATTTGAATATATTTCAATATATATATTTTAAACTTTGCAACACTTTTTTCTTGTATTCACTTATCACTTACACTATAATATACTGAAACAAGAATCCTACTTGGTATATACGCGAGTTAACTTTCGAAGACTAATTACGGTGTCTTCATTTTCAGCACCAACTGAAACGCTCGATAACGAGTTTCAGTTGATGCTAGACAATGAAGATACCTTAATCAATCTTCGAAAGTTAACTCGCGTATATAGAAAGCAGGATTCTTGTTTAAGTACATTATAGTGTAAGTGATATATATATAGGCCTATATATATATATATATATATATATATATATATATATTCAGAGAATTTGGTAAACAAACTATTCAACCCTATTATTCACTATACAGAACCGTATGTTTACTTTTAGTAAGGTATTTTTATTGAATATTTAAACCTTTTTTGCTAATTATCCGTGAAATGGTTTAGTTTTAATGAAAATAATAAGCAGACTGTAATAAAAGTCTTTAATAATATTTCTATATGTATTGCAAATTTAGGTTCTTACACATGCGGTTAACATAAAGAGGTACGGTTTAATGAATAACTTTACCACTATAACTATAAATTGTATAGTTTCCATATTCAATATTGTTACAAAGTGGAAGAAATATAACAGCCTTGCTAAACATTTACGATGTCAACAAACAATACATAAACTTTACAATACACAGTAATACCTTATTGTGTATGTCACTAGTTCCTGAACAAGGTATATATATATATATATATATATATATATATATATATATATATATATAAATTAAATCAATTCCTACTTAGGTCACAAAGAAAAATTTCATTTGAGTTACTCTTCATTAAATGATTACAAATAACATAAATATATAAATAGATGTAATATAATCACAATGTTAAGTTACAAAATAGAAAGCGAAAATAATTTTTAAAATGAAATAATTGTTTTTAATAAATTCATTAATATTTGAATAAGCTATATTAGCATAAAGTGTCAGTCAGTATCATTATAAAAAATGTATTTGAACTCGAGTGGATAGATAAAAAGTGTTTTATTAACGATTGAAAATTAGAACAAGATGTATAAATATATATAGGGATCGTGTTAACTGAATAGCAGGAATTGAAAAGAAAACATAAAATAAAACTAAATTTGTCATAATCCATTGTAAATATAAGACATTTGTAAGGAAGTGAAGGAATTTATGATTCAACTTAAATGTATTTTACTGTCTTTATGACACTATATGTCTCTTTGTCTCAACCATGATACAACATCATATAATTTAATTTTTGAGTTTTGATGATTTGGACCTCTACTCTTGTATCTGCCCGCGTAGGTTATTGTAAGGACGGCGATTCTTTGTGCATGACGAAATTCTATCAAAATGCATCAAAGGGAGAAATTGGATTTGTTTGTGTAATCCACGACCTGTAATCCAAACTCGCTGAACCTAACTTAAACTTGATCAATATGCCCCTCCGCTGAAAAAATATTCTTAACACGTGTTTTCCAAGGGTTGTCAAAGTGCCCTTTGATTGTTGTAGAGCTGTATTCTATGGATACGTAGAGGTAAAAGTGTCCACAGACTCTCCTGGGGCATAACACTAAGACAAATTACAACCTACCGTAGTTGTTTCGAATTAAGAGTCTATTTTTAGGTAAAATATTGATTAAACAAGTAAGATAAAAAAAAAACGTTTCGTCAATTCCTAATTAGGTCAAAATTTTATTTCTGTTTCTTTTTTTTATTAAATATTTACAATTAGTAAAAATAAAGTAATATAACCTACACGTTAAACATCTGTTGTACCACATTACCTATTACATTTAATCAGCTGTTTTATGAAATCATATGTTATCCATCATTTTAGCAAAACTGAAATTAAATAATTAAATTCATATAATGAAATAATACTTGAACTGTAGTAACAAGTGTCACCCCTTCAAGTTTATAAACAAATATTTGAACCTGAGTGTATGAATAAAAAGTATATTATTACCGACTAAAAATTTGTACAAGATATATAGGAATAGTGAGAAATAATGGAAGAAATTGAAGAAAAGATTACACTGGACTATAGTTCGATTGACCTAACCTAACCTACTCGATTGAATAGGTTTTCTAACAAGTTAAATTATTGCTTCCCATGAAACAATGTAGCTTTTTTCTTATTGATAATTTACGGAGTGTATACAATGCCTATAACATTGTAGCAATATGTATTACACACACACACACACACACACACACACACACATACACACACACACACACACACACACACACACACCAGGCGCGCACCCACGTGGGGGGGGGGCTAAAGGGGCTGTAGCCCCCCTCAAGAAAAAAAAGAAAAAAAAATTACATTCTGTTTTTAAATCCGCCAATAGTAGACACATCGCATACTGAATACTGGTTTACGGTCAATCAGAGTATATTGTAGCTCTAGTATCAGCTGAAAAGCTACTCAGCTACACTTTGATATTGTGTCAAAAGCTACAGTCAAGTGATGCGGATCTCTGGGCTGCTTTGAACTATGCTGACTATGTACTTCAGAGTCTGAAGTCACTAAGAGAAAACGTCGATGAAGAGTTTTCAGTCTTGTTTGAAGAGGCACAAAAAATGACCGAATTGAATGAAACTACAATTAGTGTTCCAAGGATTGTTGGGAGGCAGACACACAGAAGCAATGTCTCAGCCGAAAGCACAGAAAAATTTTATAGCACTGCTTGCTTCATACTTATCCAGAGCATAGTGAAGAAAGTAAAGAAATGAAAGAGGAGTTTTTGAGGTTAATTGAAGTTTATGAAGAAGATTTGGAAAACAACAACTTAAACGTGTTGATGGCAGAAATGGAAGTTTGGCAAGCTATTCTCCAACAAAACAATGTACACCATGTCAATGCAATTGATTTTCTAAATATTTGTGATAAAACAATCTTTCCAAACATCCATATCCTACTTAAGATTTTCATCAACTATACCTGTATCGACCAGCACAGCAGAGCGCTCCTTTTCCACTCTTCGGAGAATCAAGACATACCTAAGAAACACGATGTCTGATAGTAGGCTAAATGGCTTAGCCAATCTTAATATCCACAGGGAAATTCCAGTTGACACAGACAGTGTATTATCCATACTGAAGAAGGCCCAAAGAAGACTCGATTTTGTTTTGTAAGACAGCTGATATAACAAGATTTTGTCAAAATAAAACTTAAAATCTTATTTTATCTGCTGGGTTATATCATTCATTTCTATAGTCCCTACTCAAAACTTGCACTCAAAGAGCTAAAATAAACTTAAAGTAATGCCTTAAAATACCGGTTATTCTTACGAATTTTTAAAAAGTTTTCCATTGGTTGGCCCAGGGTCCTCCGGTCAGCCCCCCATAATTATTTTCTGAGTGCGCCACTGCACACACACACACACACACACACACACACACACACACACACACACACCCACACCACACACACACACATATATATATGTAGTACACAAGATAAGAGACAATTTTTACAATAAATGCAAGAAACTTTGCAGAAAGAACAAGTACGTAAGTGACCTCAGTCTCCTATTCTTCCCTAATATTTTTCTTGGAATTCTCTGACCATGTGTTCAGCCTCCTATTTTTAATAAAAGTACACATATAAAGAAGGCTAAATTCACCAGTGAAGGATAGTGTATTAGATAATACGAAATAACTACTTTAGTTCCCTAACCTCATACTGACTTTTTTAATGATGAACAGACAGAAAACGTAATTTTATATACAAAAATTAAAATATCTAGAAAGCAGTAAAAATATGCAAAACAGATAAATGTCTGTAGAATATAGCAATACGATTAGAGGCAAGAGTTATTTGGCACGAACAGAATATTATAATTCTGGTAACCTAAAACTGTAATAATCAGTTCTATTAATTGATACAATTAAAATTGAAAATAAATAATATTTGAAGAAAATCAACCCTTTAGTTTATTTGGATTTTGTTGCTTGATCGAGTTTTACTTATTTTATAGAGAAATATGATAAAAGTCAAACATTTTAAATGCTAAAAGGAATGTTTCAAAGTGTAAATTAAAAGGCCTGGTTTGATACAACAGACAGGTAAAACCTTTGGAAATTTGGATTTTAGTGTCATTTAACACAAAAAAGTAATATATACAGTATATATACACACATATATATATATATATATATATATATATATATATATATATATATATATATATAATGATAATTTAACGTCAATTCCTATTTAGGCAAACAAAGAACAAAATTATTCTAGTTATTGTTCCTGTCAGTAATTATTATACTAGTTTAATATACAATAATTATTTTAGTAACTATTTTAATTCTGGTGACCTAAAACTGTAATAATCAGTTATATTAATTGAAACAATTAAAACTGAAAAAGAAATATATTATTTGAAGAACTACTAACCCTTTAATTTATTTGGATTTACTGGGTGATCGAGTTTTACTTATTTTATAGAAAAATATGATAAAAGTCAACATTTTAAACGTTAAAAGGATTAAAATGTTTCAAAGTATAAGTTAAAAGTCATAGTTTGACACGTTTGATATCATAGTTAACACAACCGGATTATATAGGCTTTAAACACATTTACAGCTATCGGAATTAACCCTACATAAATGATTGATTTGCTTATTAAAATAGAAAAGACGAAAGGGTAATTTATCTTCGAACTATTGTAAAAGATGCAAGGGTGACGGGGTAGTTATTTGCAGGAGGCGGTACAAAAACCGGTATCCCGTAATTTCTTGCGAATAATGGAGACGATATTAATCCATTTATCAAAATAGCGTTTTATTTTGTCAGCTTGTCCTTCGGAAATTCGATTAATGTTGTATATAATGGTATGGGGATGATTTATAGACAGAATATATTGCAATAAGTTAGGCCTGATTCTGCATCCTGTGAAGAACGTTTCGGTCTTACGGAGCTCCATAAATTTGTAACTTGTTCCATAAGAAGACATATCCTTAGTACTGTATGTTGTGTATTGGAAGATTGTGCATATTTTACCTGTTAATGTACAATGACATTATCTTTCAGTAAAGCAACAATTAATCGTAAACAAAATAATTGTAACTTGATAAACTTTAAAAGTATAACCTATTTAAGAAAATGCATGTTTATGTCTTTAAGCCTTCCTAAACTGTTCGTCCAATCAACATCAAACTTTGGGAAGTTACTGAATACACTTCTGGAAAGGTTCTGGCATATTTGTAGTCCGATTGGGCGCGTCTAAGTCTATATCTTCAAAAAAAATATAATAATAAAAGCACGACCGCCTACTTTTCTAACCAAACATTCAGTCACTTATATAGCAATTAAGAATTATTAATATAGATGCAACTAATAATAGATGGAGGTAATCCCGCTATGACGTACGGCTGTTGCTTAGATTATGTGAAAATAAGATTTCATACAACAATTTTTAATAGTGTTTAGATGAGTTTGCATAACAGCAGTTTTAACGCATAGGTTGTATTAATTTACTGTACAATATTAAGTTAAAATGCTATTTAATTGAAAACTTCTTTAATTTATTAATTCATAAATATAATAATTTATAAAATATATATTACTTAATTATTTTATTATGATAAATATAATTTCTATATTTTTTGTTAACGAATTATTTAAATGTAATAGATATAGAATTTAACTCGATTAATTTGTTTCGTGAAAGATACGATTTATGTTAGCCTATTATTTTTACTCATAAGTTCTAGAAACAATAATTGAAATTTATTTAGTAACTATATTTCTAAATACCTTCATATATATTGGGCTGTGACTATGGTGTTTTTTCAGTAACCATAAATACATGGTTAGATATGATCTAAAATAAAATGTTTTACATTACAATAAACGTTATACTTTGGAAATTTAATAAAAGTTTACTTGTTATTTCTGTTCGAAATTACTATTTATAGGTAAGCAGAACTATGTTCTGACAGTAAGACAGTGTTATGTTCATAAGTAATAAATTAAACTTAGCTAACGTCAATACGACATTCATTAATTGTTAGCTAGCATAATAAACAAATTCAGAGAGATAAAATATTATAACATTTTTTAAATCACAAAATGTTTCTAGAATCCGTAGCACTTAGAATATTCCATCACTTCAGGTGTCTATGTCATACAATGCACAAACTTGTAACTAAATACATAGCAAGGTATACACCTGACATCCTATCTACCCGAGAGGAAAGAGAGACAAGACGTCGCTTTGTTGCCAACGGACCGTGACAGTCTTCTCTAACAAGTCAGGTTTAATAAAAATGATAAAATAGGTACCATTAAAGGAGAATTTATTGGACGAAAAGCCTTCACTTATAACCCACTGACAAATAATTGTCTATTAATAGAAAGGTTTGGTCAACGTGTTCCTGAACGTCAGACTGTAAGAATGTAGAGAAGTAGGCTAAAGCGAATATTTTAGTATTGTAGATGGTTTTTGAAAAAGAGATAATTTATAAACAAGAAATTTAAACAAAAAAATTTAATAAATTCCTGCTTAGATAACAAAAATTTTATTTTAGTAACTTTTTAATAAGCAATTACAATAAATGTGAATGAAGTAACATAACCTATACATTACAACAATTGTTCTGCCACATAACCTATAAAATATAATCAGCTGTTTTATAAAATTATATGTTATCACTTATTTTCAGAAAAATGAAACGAAATAACTATATTGCATAGCTTGCCCCTTTTGTGAAAAGATTTTATCTGTATAAAACTAGAATTAATTTAATAAATTTAATTAATGAATATTTCAGATAACTGTATTAACATCAAGTGTCATCCACTACAAGTTTAAACAAATGTATTCAACTTGAGTGGATAAATAGAAAGTATTTTATTAACGATTGAAAATTTGAAGTGTGAACTGATAGAAAAAAATGAACAAATTATATCGTAAAGTAGAATTGAAAGATCTTACACGACTGAAATAAAATAGTTTTGCAATACGGTTATTTCAATTAATGTAATTAAATTCAAAGTTAAATATTTTGTTAAGTGAAAACTTTACTTCAAACTGAATCTTCACAATAACGGGGAAAAATTTAATTAATCTTAAGATTGACGAATGTTGATAGAACACATTTTTGTCTATTTATATTTATTAAATACAATGTAAAGAATCTTTTTTTATAATTTGTTTAATTCATAAACTTATTGCCAATATTAATAAAAATAAATGAATATTTTACTTAGTATTTTATATTTAATAATGGTTGTTAGTATCTTAAACAATATTAATATGTAGTGTATCTAGAAGCTCAAGATTGTGCTGTGGCCTACCGTGCCTGGGTCTTACTCGTTTGCGTAACAAATTGGCTTAATGCCGAGGGAATACTCAATTACTCTGATCAACACGAAGCGTCTCACGTGGGGTTGTGGCGGAGTCTGAAGTATTCTTGTTGGGAGACAATTAACTCAAATGGAAGACCGAATAAATCTTCCCCACTCCAGGAAATACTGATTTCCAATATTGGAATTTGCATTACACACATGTTTTCTCAATGAGTAAAATTTGAAGCATGATTATTTTAGAGTAAACTTTAATAATATACAGAGATGTTTTCAGTTCACTTAAACTATTTGAAATTAAAAAAGAAGAGTATATTGGATAAACATTAATAATACGTTTCTCTTTCTGCATAGGTGGGCATTATTACTAATTATATTGCTGGAGAAAGCTCAAGAACTCCCGTACTCGTGATAATTCCTGGCTGAAGTAAGGAAGAAGTAATAAAAATAACTTTAGCTGAGGCTACGAAATTAATGTAAATTCCAACATCAAAGCCAAACATGGTAATTCATTTACTTTTCCAGTTGATTAAAGCCCCGTTTGTATGGCTTTATGCATAGGTAATGTCAGACCCTATTTGTATAGTAAGATATGAAGAGCACTGATTAAAGTATATGTGTGAATATATAATTACATTTAATATGTACACGCATACTCTCTCTCTCTCTCTAACACACACACACACACACACACACACACACACACACACACACACACATATATATATATATATACATACATGATATTTTGGGAATTATTATTTGCATACACATTATGAATTATCTTTGCTGACGTCATCCGCATCTCATCTGCATACAACAAAAAAACAAGTAATATAACAAAAGTAAGTAGATTCCTACTTATGTCAACAAAGTTAAATTTTTTAAAATTAATTTTTAGTTAATAATTACATTTAATATAAATATGTATAAAACAGATGACAGATGACATAATCATATTATTGTTTCAAAATGGAAATAATTATTAAAATAATATAGCTAAAATAATTAATGAATTAATTTGTGAAAAACCTTGATAACATCAAGTGTCATCCTCTGGAAGTTTAAAAAAATGTATTTTGAACTTTAGTGGATGAGTAAAATGTATTTATTAACTATTGAGATATTGCACAAGATATACAAAAAGGGACAGTGTAAAGTAATAGTATATGTTAAACAACATGAAATTCGATGGTTTTTGAGTTGGAAGTTTAAAGTGCTTCCTTGAAACGTTGACTTTATTCCATTATCATTAATACATTTATTGCAAGGAATTGCTAAAACCTATAGGTAACAAAATATCTATTTATATTGGTAACATGTTTTGTTAATAAATAGAGGTATCTAGTTCCTGAGAGGCATGTAAGCGTTCCTGAGTAAAAACGTCACATACGAATATACATACGTTTTAATGGCTTGGTTATTTGTTCGCTTCTTAGAATTTCTTACAAGTACGCTTCAAATTAAGTATATAAACACAGAACTACTGCCCTTTAAGGGATAAACTGATCCTAATTCCCACAACTGCTGGAAATTATTAAAAAAATTGCTTTCCATTAGGGGTGGTAACTTACTCTTTAGAATTTCTATTCCATAAATATATAAACATGTTTACTTTGTACTCTCTTAGATTAAATGAAGTTTCCTTGAATGAATTTAGTTAAAATATAACTAATTGTATCTTTTAATTTTTCAGATTCTACTATTAGCTCTCTCTCTCTCTCTCTCTCTCTCTCTCTCTCTCTCTATTGTTAAAATTTTCAATACAATTTATTTATCCATTTAAGTTCAAATACATTTAGTAAACTTGTAGAGGGTGACACCTGTTGTTAATACAGTTTCAAATATTAATTCATTAAATACATTTAATTAATTAATGTTAATAACTAATTTCGGTTTCTTTTTTGCCACTAATTATTGTGATTCTGTCATATGTATACACATATTTATATATTAATATCGTATTATATTTATATTATATACGTAATTATTAAAGAGAAAATAACTAAAATATAATTTTTCACTGTCGATGTAAGTGGGCGTTACATTGAATTTTGTTTTTAAAATGAAATAATACTCGATTTAAAGCCAATAAATCATACGAATGCTTTGTATGATGTTGACATATTTTTTCCGAATAATATATACTAGTGTTTTGTATATGTGGTTCTAGAATTTGTTATATATTTGTTTTCAAGTTGAACGTTGTAATTGTTATGTATTGTTATTTGATTATGTTTTCTACCAACAAAGCATAAGTCTGCGTCAATTTGTTTAATCTAGAAACCCTCTATTACAATATTATAGGGGCTTCATAGCAAATAAAAAGCAACGGCATCAAAACATGTTGAATTTAACTTAACGTTTACTAAATTAAGGTTTTAAAACATAGTTTTAACTTGAGTTACAATTATTTTTATAAGAAACTAACTGTAGCCTGGCACGCTTTGCTGTGGCACTTTGCGGTTGCACGGACAATGAGAACAAAACTATAGATACGTGTTATAGAGCTTTGATCTTGCAGAGCTAAGGGTATGTCATTCTTTGATCGAACCGTTGTCAGAATCATTCTGATAAATGCTTTCCCTGTCCCTCCTGCGCATCAAGGGAGAAGTCCCCCAACCCCTTTGTTTATCATATGCATTATACGATCAAATTATGTTCACGCGTTAATTTGGGGCTTGATTGGACATATAACTGGAGACCACCGGCGTTGTAGCTTTGTTCATGGCGCAAAACCACATCAAATGAAGAAGTCGCAACTCAGATGGGTGCTGGCTTTCACAAATAATTTTTACTTATGATTTCATGAATGGGGCAACTCGATCACGACATGATTGCACTAAAGTAACTCAATAATTGTACAATAATCTGAATGGGATGTAAGTGGATATGTTTGTTTTGTTTAATAAACAACGTAATTGGTAACAAGTAGTAATTCACATGTGACTGTGGTCGTGTTGAGCAATTTTGTGGAGTAATTCCCCCCTTTTGCGGCAGATGGTGGGGTTTCTGGTACACTGCCGACCGTTAAAAAGGGTTCTGCTTGCGAAAAATAAATAAAAATACTCTTTAAAGCGAGTTGTATAGCATGTCAAAATTTTGATCTCGGCGTCACTGAAGACATTTTTGAGTTTTTCAAGCGTACACAAACCAACTGGACCTTTTAATAAATAAAGATCATGTTAATAGCAGCAAAACTATTGGTTTGCGATTTACTAAGTTTTAGGAAGTAACAAACACACAGGTGAAACTATATCTACATATTATTCTGTATTATGATAAAATCATACATACTCTGTCCTAAATCCGAATGATATAAGGGAAAATACCCTGTACAGATAAAGTAGAAATCAGGATGACTCGTTTCTAGTATTTGCTTGACTCAGGGGTGAAATTATTTTCTAAATAAAGATAATATCTGCGTAAATATTTACTTTCTCTTTAGTTAACATTAAAAATTCCCTTCATTAGATTCAATTAGTTGTTACGTTGTATAGTGTAATATATTTACAGAAAGCTATGCATGACCTATTGATATAATAATGATTAGATTTAGAAGGTATTTTATGTTTGTGAAATGTACAAAGGCGATAAGAAATAAGGAGATATTTAGTAAGACGTTTTATTTAAAATATCATCTCCATTTGCAACTCTCTTAGTTACAGTTAAAACACAATCTGACCAATATTCCTTTCTACCACCTTTAAGTAAGCACTTGTTACTAACGTATGTCTTAAACAACTGGAAAAGAAATAAGGCACAGCGTGTTTGATGCAAAGGCTGCTTAAATCAAACGCTTATCGAGTCCGACCACATCCCCGCGGAGTGTTTTTGAAGTCCCGCTCCACCCATTCACCCCAAGGCCCAACACAATTCCCGCTTAAAACACACCTCTGGTTTAGTCAAACTACAATTTGTAAAGTTTACTGAAATACTAAGATTGTTTACAAACTTATATGGGAATTATTCTAAAAATAAAAATTGTTTCAAAACACTTTACGTAAATTTTAAAGCTACAAAAGTTTTCAAAAAGTTTTGAATAAAAAAAATGTTTTGCAGCATTATTACAGTGAATATGATAATACTACAATGAAAATATTGGAAAGAACCCCAATACCACAAAAATAATCAAAAATAACAAATAAAACAAGTTACTTAAGATTAAACCCTCATGTACATTTCGATGACCATGTCATCATCAGAAGGTCTTATTACAAAATTACAATGTAACAAACAAGAAGTTACAATAGAGTGATAACTTCTTGTTTGTTAGATTGTAATTTTGTAATAAGACCCTCTGATGATGATGACATGGTCATCGAAATGTACATAAGGTTTTAATCTTAAGTAACTTGTTTTATTTGTTATTTTTGATTATTTTTGTGGTATTGGGGTTCTTTCCAATATTTTCATTGTAATATATTGTACCACTGTGCTCTTGATATTGTGTAAGTATTACATAGAAAAAATTAAACTAAAGTTCAAAGAAAATTTTTAATTTATTTACTTTTTAATAAATAATTAAAATTAATATTAATAAAGTAACGTAACCTATGCGTTAAAACAGCTGTTCTACCACATAACCTATAACATAAAATCAGCTGTTTTATGAAATCATATGTTTTCACTTATTTTGTAATATAGGACCACTGTAATATATTGTACAACTGTGGTCTTGATATTGTGTATGATGATACTGTTTATTAGTCCAAGATTTATTGTTATTTAACAATTAGGTAAACAAATAATTACAATTGAAACAACGAAAAAATGACGTTTCCAAATGGAAGGAATAATCTATTTATCTAATTTATCTAAATTACGTGAAATATATCTGTTGGGTAGGAATAGTAATTTTCCTACTTTAACTGGGAAAATCACCTATAAACAAATCATATAAATACAAATCTTTTAAAGTCAATTCCTACTTAGGCCATCAAAGAAAAAACTAATTTAGTTATATTTTATTAAACAATTACAGTTAATATAAGTGAAGTAACATAATACATGTAGTAACAGCTGTTCTACCACATAACCTATAACATAAAATGCATAACAGCTGTTTTATGAAATCATATGTTATCACTTATTTTAATACAAATGAACGAAATAAATATATTGCATACCTTGCCCCTTTTATTAAAAGTTTTTGTCTTATATAAAAACTAAAACTAATTCATTATTAAATGTAATTAATGAAATAATATTTTTTAAACTTTATTAACATCAAGTGTCATCCACTACAAGTTTTAAAAAATGTAAGTGAACTTGAGTGGATGAATAGAAATTATTTTATTCACGATTGAAAATCTGAACAAGATATATTTAAGGAGTGTGTGAACTGATAGAAGGAATTGAATTAACCACACTTGAGCCGATATATAGACTGACTGATTTTATAACAACTGAAGATGTAAAATAGGCAAAGAGAGAAATTAATTTAATTCGAAATATATATTTGGATGAAGTTAATATTTAAAGAATAACCGATCATAGAAGAACGAACAGAATGACACATAAACGTTAAAGAGATTTACACTGCACTATATCTAGTTGCGACCAAAACTATTGATAATGTGTATCATAAAATATATGAATAAAAAGTCTTAGAGAAAATATAAAAGTTACTGCTGTTACAGGGTAGGTAGACTGAAAAGATTAGCTCATTGTGCCAGGTATTCCCACTTCAGCGTTTGGGTCTTTTTTATGTTTTAGTGAGGTATGTTTATTCCAATAACATTTAGTGACGTACAGTAGAGTCTCGATCATTCGAGGTAGGTGAAACAGAGACCACCTCCGAAAACCGAAAACTCGGCTTACACAGAAATACATTCCTGTGAATTACAATAAAAAGGACTTCTAATGAACCCTAACACTATAATTATGAATACACAAAATACGTTTATAGAACTTTATATAAACTTTTCTTGGAACATTTCCTTTACATACCGTATTGATATGAACATTTCTTGGAAGTCCGACTCATTTCCTTCACATACCGTATTGATATGAACATTTCTTGGAAGCCCGGCTCATTTCCTTCACATACCGTATTGATATGAACATTTCTTGGAAGCCCGACCCATTACCTTCACATACAGTATTGATATGAATATTTCTTGGAAGGCCGGCTCATTACATTCACATACCGTATTGATATGAACATTTCTTGGAAGTCCGACTCATTTCCTTCACATACCGTATTGATATGAACATTTCTTGGAAGCCCGGCTCATTTCCTACACATACCGTATTGATATGAACATTTCTTGGAAGCCCGACCCATTACCTTCACATACAGTATTGATATGAATATTTCTTGGAAGGCCGGCTCATTACATTCACATACCGTATTGATATGAACATTTCTTGGAAGCCCGGCTCATTTCCTTTTCATACCGTATTGATATGAACATTTCTTGGTAGCCCAAATCATTTCCTTTACATACCGTATTAATATGAACATTTCTTGGAAGCCCGACCCATTACCTTCACATACAGTATTGATATGAACATTTCTTGGAAGTCAGACTCATTTCCTTTGCATACCGTATTGATATGAACATTTCTTGGAAGCCCGGCTCATTTCCTTTACATACCGTATTGATATGAACATTTCTTGGAAGCTCGACTCGTATTGATTTAAACATTTCTTGGAAGGCCAATTCATCATTTTCTTCCAAATACATAAAATAGGCTCAAATAGAAATAGGCTCGAATTTAATGGAAGCTTGAAAAATCGGGACTCAGAATTTCGAGAATCTACTGGATATCTTTATACAATACAATTTTAAATACAATAACTTATTAAGTCGTAAATTTAGATGGTAGCTTTCGGTATTTCTATGAAACAATTATTTATCGGAAATATGTACTTGTGATTTTTAGCGCTTTTTTTTTGTATTACAGATGGTCAGGAGCTGGGCCGACGAACTGGCCCTCGTTCTTCTTAAACCGGTGTTTCAGACCGACTATGGGACGTGTTAAGATCTCAGTGCGGAATAAATACATGACAAAAAGGATGTAATAAACTGGAATAATATTGTGCAAGGCAACACCGACACTACTGTGTTATCTTTAATGAATTAGTTTTAGTTTATCTCAGTTCCATTATTAAACCTTCTTTTATAAGTAAATTTCTTTATTTTGTATTTTCCAATCCACTCCGACAAAGTGTTTTAAACTCTCCGTCCATCCCTTACTAGTGACGCTAGTTGCAACTTTTATATTACGGAAAACTTTTATTACACTGTGCAAACTTTATGATTGTTCTAAATAAAAATTAATGAGTGGTTGTGGCATCGCATAGTGCTAACTTCCTGGAAGCGCAGTTTTATGTGGAACATTTATAAATAATTTTTGCAGGTGATTTATGGTTTCTATGTTTAATGAAAACCGGTATAAGTAATGTTTCTGGTAAATAATTTCAATGAATACTGTGTTACTTGTTTTATTATAAAATTTGTTGAATCCCAGAGCGTTGGATTTCAAATATTTAGCTATACAGTTCAAATCCAACCTAAAGACATTGACTTTTTAAAATTAAAATAATTAAATAAAAATTGAAAAAACTGTATTAACAACAAGTGCCATCAGTTAAAAGTTTAAAAATTTTATTTGAATTTGAGTTGATGAATGAAAAGTATTTTATTGAAGATTGCAAATTTGAACAAGATATAAATTTATACACAATATCAAGAGCACAGTGGTACAATATATTACAATAAAAATATTGAAAAGAACCCCAATACCACAAAAATAATCAAAAATAACAAATAAGAGAAGTTACTTAAGATTAAACCCTTATGTACATTTCGATGACCATGTCATCATCATCAGAGGGTCTTGTTACAAAACACAATCTAGCACACAAGAAGTTACAAACTAGAATGATACCAATCGTTCTCCGCGGTCGCTATATATAGGCGTGAGGTAAGCTCCGCCCCCTCTCCGCCCTCAACCGACAAATAACGATCGGCCATCAGGAACCAAATAGGTTATGTCAAAAATTACATTATAATAATACATATGTAATAAAAACTACAGCAATAACAATTAATAAACTAAAAGTAATTAGATTAAAACATCGTAATTTGAAGAAAGCTATTTAAGTAAAGTATATAATGGTGAGTAAGGAATAGGTCCTTTATCTGCATTCATTAATTTACAATTTGATTTGACTATAAAAACACTTTCATAACTATTAAGTAACTTTTTTGAGTTTATACATTTAGCTAAAATAACATTTTTATCTAAATCATGCTGATTACTAAGGACATGTTCTGCTACACTTGATTTTTCAGGTCTTTCATATTTAATATGGGCAAGATGTTCTTTAAATCTGGATACAATTTTTCTTTTAGTTTGACCTATATACATCTCGTTACAAGTACTACAAATTATCTTATAAATACCTGATTTTTCCAACATTGGAATTTTATCTTTCGGGTTACACAATAAATGCTTGAGTTTATTTTGAGTTTTATAGGCTATCTTAACATTTACCTTTTTAAAAATAGAGTCTAACCCTTTTGTTAAAATATTATCGAAAGGTAAACTAATAAAAGTACATTTTTTAACTTCTTTTTGAAGAGTGATCTGATGATGATGACATGGTCATCGAAATGTACATAAGGGTTTAATCTTAAGTAACTTCTCTTAATTGTTATTTTTGATTATTTTTGTGGTATTTGGGTTCTTTTCAATATTTTTATTGTAATATAAATTTATATAAACAGAGTGTGAACTAATGGAAAGACTATAATTAAATGATACTTAACTAAGTGAATATGTAATCACGTAATTACGTATCCACTTAGTTATGTACCATTTAATTATAGTTTAATCAGTGAACTCAAAATGATTACAACAAACAACGTTAATAGTAGGAATTGAAAAGGTGTAGTAAGAAAACTTATTAATAAACTTTTACATTAAAAAACACTATGATGCATGGTGTTTTAAAATAGTCAGCTCAAAGTAATCAATAGATTTAAAACATATTCGAATTATCAGCGGACTTTATTGACCAGGCTACAGACACTACAGGGAATATTCCGCACACATGAAGTTTGACGAAATTTTAATTTAATGTTTGTTTAAGAGATAAAATTATTCATCTGACGTAGTTTGTAGGTTCGTAAGAGTAAATACTGTTTGTTAATTAGTTGGAGGGAAGCATTAATTATCAGATTAACCCAAATTGTACAGGAAAAGGGATAACACTGGCTCTTTATATAATCCGGGATTATATTCCGTGGCTACATGTAAAGCAGCTTTAGGTTTTGACAAACCGACTGAGGTGTTTGTGGTTAGTGTGAAGCTTTGTATAGCAATGGTAGATCGAGAAGGAGATATGCCATTAAGAAATAATAGCAAACTAAGTATGTTAAAGAAAATATATTCTCAATGAAAATAACCTAAATTTACAACAAATAACAAACATTGTGTGGAATACCCCCAATAGGAAATGCAATATGGATTGGGAAAAAATCAATTAGTTTAAAAACAACTTATGAAAATTAAAAACATTTCAAGCTCTAATATCTCGTTTATTCATCTACTCTCTTGAGTAAAACTTTCAGGGTTTTTCGGTACTTTCTATTAGCTCGCACCCTCCTTATATATATATATATATATATATATATATATATATATATATATATATATATACAGGTTATATAGTTCAAATTTGCAATCATTAATAAAATACCCTTTATTCATCTACTCTAGAAGTTCAAACATATTTTTTTAAACTTGTAGTGGACGACACTTGATATTAATTATAGTTCTTTCAAATAATAATTCATTAAATAAATTTAATAAGAATTTACTTTTAGTTTTTACGGGAGAAAAACTTTTCATAAAAGGGGCGAGGTATGGAATTTAGTTATTTCGTCCCATTTGGTTTCAAATAAGGGATAACATATGTAATAACATAAACAGCTGATTTTATGTTAGAGGTTATGTGGTAGAACGGCTGTTTTAATTCATAGGTTATGTTACTTTATTTATATTAACTGTAATTATTTAATAAAAAGTACTTAAAATAAAATATTTTTGTTATAATTGTACTAATTATATAATTTATTTTAATATACAAAATGTGTTTAAAAAAATGGATTTTTCAAACATAAAATTCGCTGTGTTAATTACCTCATGTATAAATTGAATTTAAAGACTCATTATCTTAGAAATGCCTTAGAAATATCATCAATTCTGTATCACAATATAATTATAGGGTTTGCTCTACAAAATATGTTAAATTTCACTTTGTACACAGTTCTAAACCCAATATGTTTATTAATTTTTTTACTTCAGCTATTTACATTACCATTAAGTAAACAAAATAACGTCTGCAAATGTATAAACTGAAATAATTTATTTAGCATTGGTTCAAGTAATATTTATTTTATTACTTTTTGGTGTCTGTTTGAATTTTATAAATCGTGGTTTAGGCTACAAAACTTTCGAACATGATAAATGTTTCACTTATATTAATTTAAAATTTAATTTTTAACAGTCCTGTACGTAAGATAAAGAGCTGTCAATAGTTGCGTCATCAAACCCTTGTTCAGAGAGTTTATTAACTATTCCGTCTATTTGTTCACACTCTCCTGATATATATCTCGTACACATTTTAAACTGTTAATTCAACGAATTTTTCATCTAATCAAATTCAAATACATTTTTTTAAATCTATAGTGAATGACATAGTTAGTTACATATAACGTTAATATAGATTTTCCAAATATGTTTTAAATTATAAATATTTAAGAGTCTAGGTCGGATTCGAACTGAGTATCTTCAAGCTCGAAGCATAGCTCTTTTTGGCACAGAAATGGCTCTTTTTCATAGCTAGAAATGAACTTCTCAAAGATATATTATGAAAAATCGTCCTTGTATAACCTTAAAGTGTTGCTATGGTTACCACACTATATCGTGAATAATGCTCTATTTTTAAAAATAAATAAAAAAACAAATTAATTAAAGAAACAAACTGGACTAACGGTATCGTAAATTGTTTCACAAACGGATGATGCGAAAGGATGAGCGAAAAGAAACTACGACACAATGCAAGCAATGAACAAAAATCGTATAAATAGTAACAAATAAAAATAATAATCAAATACTATACATAGAAAGGAAAATGGAAAATTGCTGGGCAATTCACTTATATTTTGCCACTTAATATTGTTATTCTGACATATGTATATACATAATTATATTAGTGGTAATTATAAAAGAAACTAAAATAAAATTTTTCTTTGTTGATTTAAGTTGGATTTGACTTTAAAAGGAAATTTTTATATTTCTTGTTTATACACGTAAACCTAATATTTATATTGCAAGCTTTAAAGGCATTGGTACTGCATAAACCCATGGGAAACTTGGGAATAAGCGGTTTGTTTATATTGAAACTAGCGTCTTTAAGGTAGTCAGTATTTAACTTTCTCTGTTTATTTGTTATAGTTACTTTATACTATAAATCGCTGTCTCACCCAAGGCGTAACAGATTTCCTTTAATGTAAACGTCTGCATAGAGTTGGCATTTATTTAGTTTAATGAGATATGTTTGTGGATTTGCTAAATGTTCCAGGACATAGTTTATAACTTTATGCAAATAGTTTTTACTTCAAATTAATTTAAGTAACTGAGTTTCTTAATCTAAGTTAAAAATGTTTTTCCTCTTATAGTTTGTCTAAATTTTTAAAATACGTCGTAATTAAATTGGAATCGTAATTTTTGATATTGCTATTCTCATTTTAGGTTAGAATGGTAATTGTGAACTGTTAAAGGCTTATAACACGGATTTTTTATTTCTGAATCGAAAGGAAATCTGTTTTAAAAGCACCGAAATGAAGACTAGTGTCTAAGATAATAAATGTCATATACTTTTTATTTCTTTTTTGATACAATCGAAATAATTGCCAATTCAAAATTTCTATTGGACATAGATTGTTATTTATAATTAAATAATATGCGATCCTCCGTAAACATGAAAAAAACAAGATGGTTTTCTTTATTATTCCTGAAGATGTTGGTATTGTTTGCCAACGAAAAGCTTTGAATTGTATAATTCAATAAATTATTCTTGTATTTTATTTCTCTTTTTTCTTATATCTAATCTTATTCTAATCTTATATGTATATCTTATATATATATATATATATATATATATATATATATACAAATATAAAATATGATTTCTTGTATTTTAATTAAAAACAACTAAGGTTATTCAAATACAAGAATATTTATTAAGTTATATTCAAAGCATTTCGTTGATAAACAATACCATGTTTCATTGTTGAAGTTGGTACTGTTTATCAACGAAAAGCTTTGAATATAAATTAATAAATATTCTTGTATTTGCATAACCTTAGTTGTTTTTAATATATAATTCAAATTTTCAATCGTTAATACAATACTTTTATTTATTTATCCACTGAAGTTCGAATACATTTTTAAACCTCGTAGTAGATGATACTTGACGCTAACACAGTTTTTTAAAATTATTATTTATGAAATTAGTTTAAATAATAACTACAATAAATAATTTAACTATTTCATCATAATATATATCAATCTAATCTATGTCATTTAATATTGTGATTCTGTCATACGTAAATAAATAATTTTATTAATTGTAAATATTTACTAAAAGGTAAATAGAATAAAAAATGTTTTTGTTGACTTAAGTAGGAATTTACTTGAAACGTTTTTACATAAGTTGTTTACTATCTATACTGAATCAATATTTCATTCAAAATAAAAAAGACACAATTAATTTCTTCTTTTTCTTATTTGTGTATTACATGTTATACCGCTTTATAGTGTGAATACATTAAATGAATTTTTATGTTTCTACCAGTATCTTCATAAATATACGTTTCCTTTTTTTTGAGACAGAATCTTCATTAACTCTCGAGCTATACAGTAATTACATTTTGTGAAACTAGTTATGCACTATAAGACTACTGAAGAGTACATAAGCGGTAACGGAAGAAGCCAATACTTCGAAATGTGTTGGGCAAAGCTGACAGTGTGACGTCAGCAAAGGCAGAGAGCAGATGCACTCAGCACTCGCAAGTAAAACGCAAATAACATTAAGAAAAGATTTTACTCCTTCCTATTGTTTCAATAAGAAGAACAGCAGGAGAGTGTTGCAATTATTGCTAATTGGCTTCAACAAAAAAGGACTTCAAATAAAAAGGAATCCATTTTAAGAACAAAAAGACACTCGGACTTGAAGCATACAACTTTTATGGCTTTTATTATTTAAAAGAGAGTATAAAATATATTAATATTTATCTTATTGAAATAAAAATCTATACAAATAAAAGTTTAACACGAGGTGATTGAAAATTAGAAAAATTTAAAAATATCTCCAGTTCCATACGGATACATAATATAAAAATTCATTTGCTAATGCAGTGTCCTAACATTATATTATAGTATAAGGTGAGTTTGAATAAGTATGAAAATACAACACTCATCGCAAACAACGAGGCGTGCATGCACAGGTAATTGAAGCATGAATACCAACAATATTATTGCATTGCAATTGATATGAACTGTTACATAAGTTTTAGCCACAAGAGATAAATCTACAATTTTTAAAATTAACTACGCATGCGCCTCACGTTTATTTTTGTTTTAAATTTGATATCTAATAACATTCACATCTATTAATGAAATTCACTATCGAAATTGTCTAACAGTAAAATATTTACCCAATCTCTTTGGGGATATGGAAAAGTTTTGCATGATTACGTAAGTTATATGAATCTGTGTGGCATAGCATCTGTGCGTCATATCTATATTGCATATGATCTGTATGGAATATGGTCTGTGCGTCACATGGATTTTTTTGACATTTGAAATAAGTTTCTAGTATGAATTCGAAAATATGGATCTGGATGGCATATATATTTGAGTGGCATATGAATCTGAGTGTCATATAAATCTGTGTAGCATATAAACCTCTACAGGCTAAGATATATGAATCTAGGAAACACTATTGTATATTTTATAGTTGTTTTAAAATTGTTAAAAGTAATTTAAATTATTTTATGCTTTTTCGTTTCATGTGATTATTTTCAAACAGCAAATCTTTTAAACAAATTAAAACTTCGGGAATTCAGTTTCAGTTCGATTAAAAAATTTGTATCAAGAAGAAATCGAGTAAACAAATACTTTTTAAAATGCGTAGTTTTATTAAAAGCTGGTGATTTGCGTTTATTTCTGGTAAAATTACAATGGCCTAAGAACTATGTGTGGAATTTGATGCTTGAGGCTGACGTTTTATAGGGAATAATAAAATCGAAATAGTGTGGCGCCGAAACAAAAGTTATTTAATGAATGGCTACAAAATCTTTTCGACATCGGGAAGAAAACAAACTTGGAAGATGCCACTTCAGGGAAAGACGTAGGACATCGTATGGAGAACCTTATTTACTCTCCAGCCTCGTTGCAAAAATGACGGCTTCACTTTAGAGTTTAATGTCGAATATAACCTAAAGTGTTTGACTTGATTTATAATTTTAATATCTCAAAAAAATTAGTTGAAAGTGTATTTTATTTTTCAATTCCTTCTATGAGTTCACTTATATATACTTATAGTGAATTTATTAGTCCACTATAGTAGTTAGAATTTATATATATATAATTAAATGTATATAATAATTATATATGTAAATAAATATATTCATACATAAATAAATATATATATATATATATATATATATATATATATTTATATATATATATATATATATATATATATATATATATATAAATATCGCAATATGTATTCTTGTGTATTAATAAAGAACTAAGTCAAAATACAAATTTAATTCTTCTAAATATAATTCTTGTATTTGTATTTTGACTTAGTTCTTTATATATAAATATGTATACACACACACACACACACACACACACACACACACACACACACACACACACACACACCACACACACACCACACACACACACACACACACACACACACACACACACACACACACACACACACACACACACACACACACACACACACACACACACACACACACACACACACACACACACACACACACACACACACACACACACACACACACATATATATATCTTGTTTAAATTTTTGATCGTTCAAAAGATACTTTTTATCTATCCACTCAAGTACATTCTTTTATTTTAGTAGCGGATGACACTTGATGTTTGTTCAGTTTTTCAAATATTAATTCTATTATTAAATTTAAGGAATTAATTTTAATTTTATATGGGAGAAAAACGTTTCACAAAACGGAATGCAATAAAGTTATTTGAATTAAGTGATAACGACGATATTGTAGAATAGATGATTTTATGTTATACGATATGTAGTAAGACAGCTGTTTTAACGCAGAGGTTATGTTACTGTATTTATACTAATTGTAATTATTAAATAAAAAATTAATAAAATAGATTTTTTGTAGACATAAGTAAGACTTGACTATAAAATGTTTTGCTTATATTGCTTGTTTTTAGTCATCTATATTATGTATTGCTAAATAAGATTATTATTGATATTTAATCTTTTGAAAATTACATTTAAGAAATCTTAATAACTATAAAGACAAAAATAACGATCATTTTACGCAATAAAACAAATAAATTAATAACGAAATGTTAGGCTTGAATAGAACGGTAAGTCAAAATTATACTGATACATCAGTCCGTTATTTTATAAATAAGATAAACAATTATGACACAGTTTAGAGGTAAAGAAGAGAAATCTATTTTAAAAGTGAGAGAATATAAGACTGAAATAAATTTCTGTTCTACGAATGAGAGAAACTGGAAAATTTAAACTACTCGGAAAGTGTCAAAAGTCAGATAAAGGACACAAAATAGTTATGACAAATCACAAACAGTGTAGAAAGTGACGTTTTTAGAGTAGTGTTTATAATATTGTTAGTTAAATTTTAACCTAACTGTAATATACTGTATATACAATCAATATAATATAGTTTGCTATCACATTAGTTATAACAATATTTAAAATATATCTGTATACAGCTAACGTTATCAACAGAGGGAAAGTAGAGTTTTTTATTATATTATTTCATATTCCGAGGGTATTTTAAAAGTTTGAATACCCAGTGATATACAATACAGGAATTCCTATAATAAAACACAGTTGATTCCAATGTTCAGTCTGATATATTTTAAAAACGTATCAATAAAATATTATTGATACAGTTTCAGTGTATATCTTTCATTACGCAGTGACGGAGAGTAAAATTAGTGTTAATAAATTACGAACGATTTTTGTTTGACAGAAATATGCTTAATTAGGCATTGTGCTGTGACAACGTAAAGGAAAATTTGCTGAAACTATCCTATAAAATGATACTTCACTCCGTATTGCGGAGCGAATGTTCAGAATCAAATTAACAGAAACTGAATCTCCACCAAAATTAAGGCGATGATCTTGCTCAAATGAAAGTAAAGCTAGGCGATATTTCAGTAAGTTTGAAAGTATCTCAGACAAATTACGCAAAAGGTGGAATCTGTTCGGATCAGCTGGGGATCAATCAACGCCCGTCTGTCGCCTCTCCGCTGATTACACATTAACTCTCCATTTCTCTTCTTTCTTTTTAATCAAAGAAGGTTTAGTTTTTAGCCAGACTGTTCAGATTGGTTAGTCTGTATGGTTTATTGTGGTCTTATCTATAGTATTAGATAAGATTACGTAATTACCGTTAGTGTCACTACTACGCTTCCAACCAAAACCAAAAAGTTGTTTGGTTATTTTCTAAAATAAATATTCCTAAAAGTGAAATCATGTAGTTTAATTGTTAAGAATCGGTGTAAGTAAAACAATTATTATAAACCTAACATTTTTAAAGCCAATTCCTACATAGGTCAACAAAGACAATTTTTGTTTCAGTTACTTTTTATTAAATAGTTACAATCAATATAAATAACGTAACATAACATATGCGTTAAAACTTCTGTCTACCACATAACCTATAACATAAAATCAGCTGTTTTATGAAATCATATGTTATGATTTATTTCAAGCCAAATGGGACGAATTTACTATATTGTATACCTTGCCTGATATGGGAAATGTTTTTCTCCTATATAAAACTAAATTAATTATTCAGTGAGATTAGTCAATAGAAATGAATTTGCAATGACAACCTGTTTGAAAAATGTAGTAAATAAATTATGCAATGTTCAAAATTTTATTTATTTAAAACATTAATTCAACAGTTTTAGTTGAACTGGTTCTGAAAAAGTCACATACCAGACTTATGACATTTTTACTTTAAAATTGAAATTGAAATTCGTTAATAATTATCCTGATTTGAAAAATTGTAGTAAAATCAATATAATATTTATTTATCTTGATTTAAGTATTGAAACATGAATCAATATTTTAATTAACTGAGAATTAATGAATAATATTAGTAATTCACATATACTTTTCAAAGAGTAACATAATTTACGATAAATGAAGCATAAGTATATGTGTTATCAAATCATATGTTGAAATCTTATTTTTTGCGTACAATTAAATAGCCTAGCAATGATAACACGATTCAAGAAGCCTTTCTCCATCGCAAAGTGTCAGACCTGCCTAAAGAGGTGTTCATTAAGAACATTAATTATAGTTTTTTGTACCAATCAACAATAAAAGTATGCATAAATACTTGATCAACTATTTTCCTAATTAAAAAAAATTCATCAGTAAATGGTATTTGCTAGTAGCTATTAGTTTATTTTTTTCGACAACAGAAGGGAAAGTAGAAAGTTATTAAATAAGCACCGATTTTGAATAAAAATATGTTTTAGAAGATATAATACGTTGATATAAAGTAGTGAAGGTTTTCAGAGGGAATTCCCAAACTTCAAGACGTTACTAGGCTTTAGCATCGATGATTGTATGATGACTGCAATAAGTTGCAACCCTGCGAGCTACAGAATGGTAAGGCTCTAACCCGAAGAGAACGCATTGGGTTGATTAATCTAAATCTACTCAAAGCCCCAACCATCGCTGCCTCGCGGCGTCATCTTGTGCTACCTATTTGTTGAGGGCGCCACTCCGTTGCGCAATAACGGAGAACTAGCCCTTCCCCAGGTTGCCAGTAAGGTAGAACGGTTATCCCTAGCTGGCTGAGATAAAATACTGAACTCTAAATGAGCGAGGTTAGTTTATTTTTACACCGTGCACTTCGTAAGAAACTGTCCACCTGTATTGTGAGTCGGAAGCAATGCCTAGTTACTGACGACGGTCGGTGTCCAAAGAAGTTTCTAGAACCAATCGACGCTTTCGAAATGGGAGCCGCAGTCCACATATCTCGAGTAATGTAAGAGTTATCGGACGATATGGGCACGCTATCACACAGAAGATGTTACGTGCAGAGGGATCAGCTCTGCCTCCGACATTGTTAGTTACTTTGACAAAAAAAACGTTTAATAACGTTTAATCAAAGTGAAAATCATCGGCATGACAACGTAATGCCTCGTTGAAGAGGAATGCTCTAGTAGTTTGTCTAGGTATGCAGGTTTACTCTACGCCCTAAGGTAGTTTGATATAGAATCATTGTTCAAAGTTGAAATGAAATGAGTGTTATTGATACGGAATATTGTTTTTATCTGAAATTTCTAATTTATAAAAATCTAAAAGATGAGTGTTGCTCGTAAGGTTTAAAACAAATTAGGTGGGTTATTAAGATAGTATAAAAATATATATAGAAAATAGGAAGATATTTTAAAAAATTACTTTAAAGCTTACAAGAATGCTATTTACAACTAACAGATTAATGCTGTTTTGAAATAAATAATAAAAATACAAATTTCGATACAAGAAATAAAATTTATTGATTTTGTAGGTAACTAAGCGTAATCAATCGTTAAATTGAACAATTTAACGTTTGGTTAACTTCATAGTCAATAATTTAATTATGTCTGCAAACTCCGCCGACACAATCAAGCCTTATGGCATTATTGATCTACCCTCGTCCGATCTTCACCGTCAGTTGATGAGAAACGTTATAAAATTGTACAAACCGTAATGAAGTGATTAAGTTCTTTTTAAAACTTACAAAGAGTGATATTGCCGTTGAAATAAAAATAACCACAATATATTCTAAACGTTAAAACACAGCCACAATTAAATACTATATCTGAACACTTAATTAACAACTACTCTATGCACGATAATACACCACAGACCACCAATACACCACAGAACGCCAATACAACACACTTGAGAAAAAGTCTTGTGCGTGACTCACAGCATTGAACAATGCACTAATCTAGTGCGACACGCGTCTGCTGAAAAATATCAGTATGGGGTGGATTTTTGGAAGGTGGTACTAAAAGTAGTACTTTACCTGAATGTAAGGATATTTTTGATTTTTATTATGTAAAATAATATCTACTTATTTAATTATATATTATACAACATGAGCGTGTGACTGACTGGCCTAGTAGGTAGAGCACTGGGAACAAATGTAAAAGATCTGAGTTCGATTCCCGATAAACCAAAACATTTTTGCGTGCTTTTTTAGCTGCCATGTCGACTCAGACTGGGGAAGAGGCACGTAGCATCAAACGTAGGGTAATATTAAGCGATATGTGTAGTTATAGCCAAATCATGTATCTAGAATCCGAAATGGCTCAAGTATGGAAAGTTAATGGAGTTAAAAAGGTAAAGTGTTTTTAGAACAAGCTATGTAAACGTATACACATTATCAAGAGCACAGTGGTACAATATATTACAATGAAAGCATTGGAAAGAACTCCAATACCACAAAAAATAATCAAAAATAACAAATAAAACGAGTTACTTAAGATTAAACCCTTATGTACATTTCAATGACCTTGTCATCACCATCAGAGGGTCTTATTACAAAATTACAATATAGCAAACAAGAAGTTACAAACTAGAGTGATCTAGTTTGACTTCTAGATGAACTAGTCATCACTATGTGTAAACGTATATTGTAATGATCTTTTCTGCAACGTCATTTCTGAAAATTCTGCTCAGGTATACATTATCTTGCAGGTATAATATTTTAAAACAAAAAAGTGCCAAATTATAATGAAAATATTATGCAGACTTTTTTCCAAACAGTACGGTAACTCTTTTCAAATTACTACTATTAGCTCACACTATCCTGTTATATATCTTGTAAATATTTGCTATCGTTAATAAAATGTAATTGAATTCATCCAATCACGTTCAAATATTTTATTTTAACCTGTAGTGGACGCCAATTGATGTTAACACAGCATTTTCAAATATTTATTCAATAATTAAATTAATTTAGAAATTTGGGGGTCGATCCGGATTCGAACTGAGTATCTTCATGTTCAAAGTATAGCACTTTTGACACTGAACCAACTTTCGCTAGCTAGAAGTATATTCTCAAAGAAGTATATGAATTTTTACTTTGCTCACATCTGGTTTTCGTCGAAACCTCCATTGCACATTTTAAATTGTTGAAATGATTACCCCACAATATCATAAATAGTGGTCTAGAATTAAAAATAAATGAAAAGAATAAAATAAACAAACAAACTGGACTAACGGTATTGAACCTTGCTTCACGATCGGAGATTAAGCGATATTAAAGCGAAAGGAAACTACAGCACAATGCAAGCGACGAAAAAAAGAAAGCTTATAAATATTAACAAATAAAAATAATAGTCCAACATCATACATAGAAAGGGAAATGGAAAGTTGAAAGGAAATTCGTTTTCTATTTTGCCACGTCGAATATTCTGAATTTGTATATACATATTTATATTAATTGTAGTCATAAAATAAAAAGAAACCGGAGCTTTTTTCAATTCCTTCCATTAATGTACACTCTTTATATATATATTCCTTGTTCAAATTTTCAATCGCTAGTAAAATACTTTTTATCCATCCACTCAAGTTCAAATACATTTCTTTTAAACTCGTTGTGGATGACACTTGATGTTAATACAGTGTTTCCAAATACTATTTTATTAATTAAATTTAATTGATTAGTTTTAGTAAAAATAATACCATACATAGAAAAAAAAAAATTCGTTTTGGGCTCTGCTACTTCAAATAGCCACGTTACGTGAGTAATTCCCCAAATCTCAATGCCATGGTGGCTTCGGTACTTTGTCTTAACCCTTTCCTTGTCGATTTACTTACAATTGGATATAGTTCTTTTTGAGATCAAGCAAGATAGTTTGTTCCCTTCAAGCAATAAATCATGAGTTCTTAAGCCGTAATCCTACCTTATAACTAGGATCAGGGAATGTTTGTATTTACCTTTTGTAATTCCTTATGTACTTTACAGGTGACAATAGTGAACGCGACTAACTACCTTTAAAGGCAACAGAGACATCAAAAACCCACTAACGGTTGTTAATGAAGAAGGATATTTTTTTTTCGTAAATATCCGCTTTAGCCTTTTTCAATTCTTTCTATTAGTTCACAGTCTCCTAACATATAACTATTTCAAATTGTCAATCGCTAATAAAATACCTTTTATTTATCCACTCACGTTCAAATGCAATTTTATTATAACTTCAGTGGATGACACTTGAAGTTAATACAGTTTTTCAAATATTAATTCATCAATTCAATTTATTAATTAATTGAATCTAATTTTGTAAGGGGGAGAAACGTTACACAAAGGGTAAAGATATGCAATATAGTTATTTCGTTCCATTTGGTTAAAAAATAAATGATATATGATTTTATAAAACAGCTGATGTTATGTTATAGGTTATGTGGTAGAACAGCTGTTTTAACGCGTAGGTTATGTTACTTAGGAAAGTAGGAATTGACGTAATTTTTTTTTGTTTATATTACTTGTTTATTTTAAAAATATTACTCTCTAGTCTTATAATGTTGAATCATTTTGTTGAACTTTTATTGCTATTTTATTGTTTATTACTTTTTGATATTATTACTGCTTTTGATGTTTCCAATCCTTTAATTATTTCACTTTGTGCAGTAACAGTTTGTTATTAGCAATGTTATTAGTGGAACGTATAATGTAATGTAAGTAACGGACCTGTACGTAGAAGTGTTAATGAAATAGGCAAATGGGAAATTGAAAGTCGCTTAAACACGAGGTGCTTAGAAAAACAATCGCTAAAGACTCAGCCTTTGTTAAAGAGAGGACAATCGTAATTCACTTCAGACACAATTGAGCGCAGCCAGCGAGCACGTCTCAAACAAATCCCCTTTGGGGGGAGTCACGTTCCGTCACTCAATACCCCAACTTTTGCTTTACGATACAAGATAAATACTGCGTTCCGTAGTTTTGGCATTTCCAGCAGTAGCTATAAGCTTCATATTATATCACATAGCGATAGTAGCGGCCGGTGATTATTTAAAATTAAAATTACAAAACCCCCTTTTTTACATTTTGTTATGTAATAGTTTTATAAGATCACGTAAACCAGTTTAAAAAAAAGAAAATTGATAATTTTACTCTTTTTGAAACTATCTGAAGATAGTAAAAAGATGAAAATTTCGAAGGTGTAAAAGTCAAATTTATATACATACAGTAAATACTAGAAATTCCGAGTCGCGATATTTCGACGTTCTGTTTAATTCAAGCCTATTTCTATTTTACCCTATTTTATCATTTTGAAACAAAATGATGATCCGCGATCCCAAGATATATTCACATCAATACGGTTAACAAAGGAAATGATTCGGGCTTCCAAGGAATATTTATATGAATAAAGTATGCAAAGGAAATGATTAGGGCTTCTAAGAAGTGTTTATATCAATACGGTATGCACTAGAAATGATTCGGGTTTCCAAGAAATGTTCATATACAGTTATATAAACGTATTAAGTGCAATTTTATTTACATATAGTATTAGGGTTCATTAAAACTCCTATTTGTTTTAATTCACAGAAACGTATCTACGTGTAATTCGAGTTTTGGGTATTCCAAGGTGTTTCGGTCACATCTACTTCGAATTATCGAAGCATATAAAAGTGTTGGTTTATTACTCTGACAGTGCCTAAAGGAAAGTTTTACAAATTTAAGTTAAAAATACACTTTAAAAAATTACAAAATTATGTAAAAATAATTTTAAATGATTTTTGTTATAGTTTTCGTATAACTTAAAGGTGAGAATATTTAACAATTATTTTATTTGCGGTTCCTCAAAACAAGTAATATTAACAAAAACTCTTACTTAGAATAACAAAATAAAATTTTATTTGAGTTACTTTTTATTAATTAATTACAAGTAATATAAAGTAACATAACCTATGCATAAAAACAGCTGTTCTACCACATAACGCTCAACATAAAGTAAGTTGTTTTATGAAATCATATGGTACCACTTATTTAAGCCAAATGAGATAAATAACTTTACTGCATAGCCGGCTCTTTTGTAAAAAGTTTTCACAAAACTAAAGTTAATTCATTAAACTTAATTAATGAATCAATATTTTAAAAAAACTGTATTTACGTCAAGTGTCATCCATTACAAGTTTAACAAAATGTATTCGAACTTGAGTGGATAAATAAAAAGCATTCTATTAACTATTGAAAATTTGAACAAGATTTATATAAGGAAAGTGTGAACTAATATGGTATTGAAAAAGGAAATACGGTATTCATAGGTTGTATCTAAGCGGACCGGCTTATGTGAAAGAATATAAAAGCGCCTTTTGGAAAGGAATCAGTTTATTACATTTTAAGCTTTGTTATATTAAATCCGATTTAATGTATCTCCGGATTGGTTAAATTTAACATCATTAATGTAGAAAGTAAGTGGGACGAAACCCAAATCGACAGTTGATGCAAAGCATTAACGTCCGACTTCATTACGGTATTTATTGCGTCACCGCTCAGTGTAGAACCTCTTAACGCGGCCTCTTCTATCTGAAACCGTTCCCATAACCGTAGCGCGACTCCATTACGCTAACCTAAAGCGCAAGTTTTATCGTATTCAGAGAATAGAGACGTTCTCATGTGCTCAGTAGCCTCAGGGCATTGTTCAGTCTTCTGGAACCTATTATCTGGAGGCCCACTCTATCCGTCGTTTTGCTGTGACAAGTTGACAGTTTTGTCAGGGAGACTTTACTGTTGATGGTTTAGCTTACGTTTCAATAAATGTAAACCCATTGATCGCGTTTTTGTTTAGAAACAATTCAGTCTCTCTTTAATATTAACAAAGGAAGATAAAAATACAGAAATCAAAGTAAAACAGAAAACTATAAAGTGATTGATGAATACAAATTTCATGAGTCCTTTATAAAGTTGAAGGCTTAATAATAAGCTGATTAGGGCTTTATTTGATTGCGTAAATAATGTAACTTACAGTACTGTATAGCAGTTACATTTAGAAGAAACATTTAAATTTCCTCAGTGAATTATCAACGAAAACGCAACAGGATGGCAGTTTCATTGAGGTTAAATTCATTGAGAATGGCAATCCTGTCATCGAAACCGTTCTATAAATTGAGAATTTTTTTGTCACTTTACGCTAAAATGAATATAATCAATTTAATTTACTCAGTAGTTTAATAAAATAAATGCAACAGGATGGCAATTTCGTTGAGGTTAAATTCGTTGGGGATGGCAATCCTGTCATCGAAACCGTTCTATAAATTGAGAATTTTTTGTCAATTCACGCTAAAATGAATATAATTAATTTAATTTACTCAATAGTTTAATAAAAGAAATGCAACAGGATGGAAATTTCGTTGAGGTTAAATTCGTTGAGGATGGCAATCCTGTCATCGAAACCGTTCTATAAATTGGGAATTGTTTTGTCAATTCACGCTAAAATGAATATAATTAATTTAATTTACTCAATAGTTTAATAAAATAAATGCAATAAGATGGCAATTTCGTTGAGGATGGCAATCCGGTCATCGAAACCGTTCTATAAATTGAGAATTGTTTTGTCAATTCACGCTAAAATGAATGTAATTAATTTAATTTACTCAATAGTTTAATAAAATAAGTGCAACAAGATGGCAATTTCGTTGAGGTTAAATTCATTGAGGATGGCAATACTATAATCGAAACCGTTCTATAAATTAAGAATTTTTTGTAAATTGAGGGTAAAATTATTATTAACAGTTGAATTTACTCAAGAGTCATAACAAGATTCATAACATGCAATACAAGTTAGAATATGAAAGTATTTTACTGCAAATTAAATTTTAAGAAATAAAATTAAAAAAATAGCCATTGTTATATAGCAGGTAATTTTCATTTATTTTGTAAAAATTTTTAGAAATAATTGGGGTTTTAGGTATCTTAAGAAATATCAGATATGTTGATACTTGGAACAATATTTCAAAACTTGCAGTGTTTCTGTTCTAGATCTTCAGGATTATCTTATAAATTACACTTTTGGTATCACTTGGCAAAAAAAACAATTACTTACTGATATATTTCAGCAGACACGTTTCGCACTAGGTCAGTGAATTGTTCAATGCTGTGAGTTACTCACAAGACTGTTGCTCAAGTGTATTGTGTTAGTGTAAGTTTATGGTGTATTGGTGTTATGTGGTGTGTTATTTTTCATAGAGTAGTTGTTAATTATGTGCTCAAATATAGTATTTGATTGTGAGTGTGTTTTGTCGTTTAGAATGTGTTATGGTTAGTTTTTGTGGTGTTTGTATATCTCTTAGTTTTCTGGGTTGTTTAGTTTGTTGCATTTTTGGATGTAGTGTAGGTTTTTTATATTAGTGTCTATAATGGTGTGTGAGTGGAGTGTGTTTTGTATGTGTTTGGCGAAATTTGATTTGTATCTTTTTTATGTGTTCTTTGTATCCTGTTAAATCTTTTTAAATTCAAACATATGAGAGTATAGGGTTTTGCAAATAGCTTGATTTATTGTTCTTTTTGTAACTGGGATACTTGAAATGTATAATATTAGAATCCCAGAAACGAGAAATAATTTCTACTTTTACTTTGATCTAAGTAGTAAATAATATTTCTAGGCTGGAATTAATTAAATTAATATTAGACTCATTGGTTGGAAATAGTTGGGTGCAAGATTATACAAGAGTAAAGATAGATTTGTACGAAGGTAAAATAATATCGCTGAATTCGTACTGGAGCCGGAGCGATGAAATTTGCAAACCTCAGCAGAAAGAATTTTTAACGAACCATTAAATGGCTGAGGCGAGAGATAAATTACAATTTGCCTAATTGATTGAAACGTTCACAGATTCTTTCATGTAATTCTATTCCTCTAGTGTTTCGTACTTTTGAAACATTTGCAAAAAATAACAGACAGGAAAATGGTTCAACACCTTTAAATATCTATGAATAAAATTCCTACTTTATGAATAGAAGGTTTTCTACCACTTTTTTAATACTTACTTCAATTTATTGTTACATTTCACACTATTTAAGTTTGTGTTCCAGTCAATTGGGATCGATTTTGTATAGAGTTTTAGGGAAATAAATAACCTGTGGGAAGACTCCTAGGAAGTAAGTTCAGCGGGAGCTACAATAATGCTAATTAAACGTAAACATTTTATCCTTACTATTCTGTGGTATTATATGCTTTAAACATAACAAATTATATAGAGGTGCCATTTTGTGGTTTTATGTTAACTCGGTGCAGTGCGCGCATCCATAAAAATATCTAGGGGGCTGGGGTCTAGGAGTGGACACCCTCGCCGGGAAAATATTTAGGGGGCTGGGATCTAGGAGCGGACACCCTCGCCGGGAAAATATTTAGGGGGCTGGGGTCTAGGAGCGGATACCCTCGCCGGGAAGAAAATATTTAGGGGGCTAGGATCTAGGAGCGGGCACCCTCGCCGGGAAAATATTTAGGGGACTGGGGTCTAGCAGCGAGCACCCTCGCCGGGAAAATATTTAGGGGCTGGGGTCTAGGGGCGGACTCTCTCGCCGGGAAAATATTTAGGAGCCTGGGGTCTAGGAGCGGACACCATCGCCGGGGAAATATTTAAGGGGCTGGGGTCTAGGAGCGGACACCTTCGCCGGGAAAGTATTTAGGGGGCTGGGGGCTAGGAGCGGACACCCTCGCCGGGAAAATATTTAGGGGGCTGGGGTCTAGGAGCGGACAACCCTCGCCGGGAAAATATTTAGGGGGCAGGGGGCTAGGAGCGGAAACCCTCGCCGGGAAAATATTTAGGATATACGGTAGCTATAGTGTAAACTGTAAGTTTCTTCTAACTCAAGGAAATAATTATAGACCTTCTCTGTGACATTACACAATCATTAGTTTGTCTCATTTACCATATATTAAAAACACTCATTTAACATAACCTAAGAAAACATTTTCAGGTTTATTAGTAGCCAATATTACTGGTGTTTTTTACATGAAGAAATACCGTAATATCATCACCAGTAATCGTACATCAGGCACGGGAATATCGCAGGCGCCCTATTTTAGTTTAACTAGAAACCCACCACATTCTGAGTGGGCGTATTTAGAATTGATTATAGTGTGGCATTATAGTGATTAATATGGGTTTGTAAACATATTAAAACCTACTAATAAGTAGATTTTATTACAAGTATTAATAGTTCGTTCGAACGGCCAAACTCAAATATCGGAAATGGCATTTTATTATACATTTATAGAATGATTTTGTGGTTAAAAAATTTTCACTTTCCAATATTTAGGGATCGTGGGAATTTAACCCCGATTAAATCCGCCACTAACTCGGTAATATCTGGTTTGTTTGTGTAGGTAATTTACTATGCAGAATGCACAGCTTTCAGTAATGAAAAAAAAAACGAATAAAAATATAATATATCAGAACTAAAGTAGCTATAAACATTGAAGATAAAATGAAGAAAAAATAACATTCTTCTGCAATAGAAAGTGAATATACAAGAAATATAGTTGATAAACGCAACAATAACGCAATAGAAAAACAAAGTAATATGGTTTGCATAATTAATAATAATAAACCAACCTAGGACTACATTTCCACTTACTAGACACGAAATAAACAGAACTTAAATTGTTTAAAAACATATAAAAATCGCTTGTAACATAATAATAAAACTATAAATATAATAAAAAAACCAGATGATACACATGAGAGAAATGGAGTTTATAACGTCTGGTATAATGTGTGAATGTTCTAAAAAGTTCCTGTAGATAAAAAAAGAAATAAATATATATAAATCAAATTTGCCGTAAATACTTTGTGTAATTAACTACCACAAATTTTCAGATATGAAGATTCCAAATGATAAAATTGATTAAAGATATAAAATGAATATCTGTGAAGCGTTAGAGATATAAAAATATAATGGTAACCACAAGTTATGAAGTTAACAACTACAAAAACATTCTAAATACAATACTATAATCAGTGTGTTTGATGTTATGTGAAGAATGTAATAGTTTTTGCAACAGTGTAATAGATTTGGCAACAGTAAGGTTAGATAAGCTACTTAAGTCTTGTATGGCTCAACCGATACATTTAATGAGTATACTACAAGTGATATACAAATATGTATGATGAAAAGGGAAGTTCGATATTGGTAAAGAAATAGGCATTGTTTAAACCTGCTTATGATGCAGTAAAGAATAGATCTATGTTTAATCTATAGGCTCAAGCGATGCTGTGTTTAAAAGATAAAAGGTATTCAAAATTTTAGATATTTCTAAACTGGGAACAAGAACAATGAACAACAGACAGGTAGAACTGAAGAGTGCAAACCCGTAAGCCTTTAGTTACCAAAGTAGATTCCTTGTCGGCGAAAGCAGTACTTTCCAAAATGAGGCACGTGCAAAGAGGAACAAATAGATTAGGACGAAGGAACGAATAAAATGGAACACAATGCTGGATTGGCTTCTCCAAACTGTAGCGGGTCTACTGTTCGACTCAAACACATTCCACTAATAGAAGCTTGATTAAAAAACTCATGCTAACAGCTTGTTTATTTTTATTTCCTTATAATTTAAATGTATACGTTAGAATCCGTTCAAACATATGTTACTTGTAGCCTACTTTCTTTCTTAAAAATCCCATCTTTAAAGGAAAAATACAACTCGAATATTTGTTATAAACATAATTTTCTGCTTTTCTTAAAGACTTACACTTACTTCCAAAGATACACACTGGCGGCTACATTAAATTTCTGCCCGTATACAAAATTTCAAGTTATCCTTGTGTGTGTGTGTGTGTGTATTTGTGCATGTGCGTATGTGCGTGTGTATCCTGTCAGTAGTCCTATATTTAGCGAACAATTCATGAAAAGATTCTTAATATCACACGATTTATTTTATTCATGTCCTTATCGATTTTATGCATGCACTTTTCTCATGAATGCATTTATTTTATGCATTATATCTTTCATAGCCAAGGGAGGTTGAAATGTATAATAATTCTGTTGGGAATATCTGCACAAGTAGAACTTCTGAGGGGAGAGATTTATCCTGTTATATGTCCCTGGGGAACTCCGCTGTGATGGCTTGTACTTATTGCTAAGAGGTTGAAAAAATGTGGGATTTTTCATAAAGTTTTAATCATAAAATATTTCACATTATAAAATAATACCTTAATTATTATAAATTTCTTAATAAAATAAAACTTACCAAAGTAGTACTGGTAAAATCATGCTGCTTTTTTTACGTTTTGCACCAACAACTCTATTTTATAGATATAGAAATAACTTTATTCAATGTAGAAATCTATTTCTCGAACGTGAGTGAAAATTGTTTTTATTTACTCGGTTTATCGAGGTTATTCCACTTCGTACTTAACCTATAAATTTGAACAAATTCTTGAAACATAAGCAATACAGTTTTTAGTAAAGATTTTAGAATAACAATAGTAGTAATTATACTTGTAATAAAAAGTAACATTTATATACTCTTTCAGGATATACACCAAAATCACTTTCAATTTATATTCAGAACTAGAAACAGAATTTTAAAATTCGATTTTTTTACAAAATATTGGGAGGCACATAGAATATAAGAATGTAAGAAAATAATGTGGTAATAAAGTTATAATAATAATAATAATAATAATAATAATAATAATAATAATAATAATAATAATAATAATAATAATAATAATAATAACAATAATAACAAGTATTTTGGTCGTTTCAACTATATGAACCAAATGAAAACAATCTTTGGTTCAACATTTATGAGGTTTAATACAATACAAGTAATAATGTGTGTTTTAAGGAAGGTTTGAACAAAATTACATTATAAATAAAAAAAGAGAAACTTCATTGCTAATGCCTTTAGGCATTTTGATAATTTCGTTACGTATTTAATCTGTAAAATGATCAATATTTGGTAGAAGATTTTTGTAACCACAACTGTTTTTGAATTTCTGGATGTTGCTAAAGCATCTGATAACATTCAGAAATATATATTTGAGAGCTTTGACGTATATTGTGCATGAGTTTGGCCAGAAAATACGTGCGATTTTAAAATCATATGTAACAGACCTTATAGGATTTGGCGAGGATTCCTATTCTATAAAACAAGTAATATTAAAAAAAAACTAAGTCAATTACCACTTAGGTTAACCAAGACAAAATTTTATTTCAGTTACTTTTTATTAAATAATTGCAATTATTATAAATAAAGTAACATAACCTATGCGTTAAAACAGCTGTTCTACCACATGAAATCATATCTTATCACACATTTTAAGCAAAATGGGACAAATAACTATTTTTCATACGTTGCCCCTTTTGTGAACAGTTTTCCTTCCAAATTAATTAATTAATTAATATTTGAAAAAAATGTATTAAGATACAGAAATATCATCCTCTACAGTTTAAAAATATGTATTTGAACTTTAGTGGATGAACAAAAAGTATTTTATAAACGATTGAAAATTTGAACAATGTATATATATATATATATATATATATATATATATATGCTGATACGAAAAATTATGATGATTAGTTATTATCTGGAGTAGGCTACATCCGTTCATTCTGAAGTGCAAAAAATCGCTGTTCCGACGTTTCACTAGAATTTCATCTAGCATTGACTCGCTCGCTTCAACTGTTGGGTTCACCTCGTATATGCTAGATGAGATTCTAGCGAAACGTCGGAACTGCGATTTTATGCAATGCAGAATGTACGGAAGTACTCCAGATAACAACTATTTATCACACACACACACACACACACACACACACATATATATATATATATATATATATATATATATATATATATATATATAGAGAGAGAGAGAGAGAGAGAGTGAACTAATAGAAGGAATTGAATGATGGTGGCTGTAAAACTTTCATAGTGAATATAACTGTATTGTCCTTGCATTGTCCTTGTATTGTATTTGTACTGGAAGCTGATGATATTACGAATGAGATTTAATGTGATCACAGTACCAGCAACGTTTTCTGACGAAACCGATATAGAGGGCAGTGGCACAGATATTCTTATCATCGCTTCCAAAACCGTAAGGTAATTAAACGTGAGCGATTGTAGAATGGAAGGCGTATTTAAATAACAAGTTTAAATCTACCAATAGGTTAATATATAAAGAAATGGCTCTGTCAGTTTTTGTATGGTTATTAACACTGGGTTACTGTTGCTTGGTGTGGCAACATACCCGAAAGCAATCGGCGGCCGTAAACGATAGCTACACAAATGTTTAATGTTGAAAACCTAATGAAGCTATAAGTGACAAGTATTTAGCTCTAAAGGTTAATAATAATAAAAATAAATAACAAAATATATTATGCGGCCCGAGCAATTGAGGGATAGTCATTAGTTCGTAAGTTCATCCCTACTTGGATGGTAACTCTTCCCCAAAGTAATAAGAAACACAAAAACAAACGTAATGGATAAAAAGAAGACCCGAATGTGTAAACTTTGACTGATGTTGAAATGAGATTAAAAGATATATATATATATATATATATATATATATATATATATATATATATATATATATTCGAGTACAACCTTCTGCATTTACTTTCATTAAAATATATTTCTTTCTTGACGGATTTCGGAATAACTCAAATCTCAAAAGTTTAATAGTACTTATAAAGTTTTTAGAATGAAGTTAGTCCGAAACGCGCCAACAAAAAGAAATATTTTAATGTTAGGAAAGGCAAAAAAATGTACTTACATGTATACAAATATACTTAACAGAAATCGAGTATATTTAGAACCTAGAGTTAGATAAAAAGAGTTAAACCTGATCAGCTGATATAATTTATTAACATCATTTTAACAAGGGATATTAAGTTTTTATAAAAGTGTAATATTTAAATAAAATATTCGACATCATCTACATTAGCTACATATATAAAATATTGGTTTCAAGTAAGTTCTGTCTTTATACTAAGAAATATCGAATATTGCGTTTTGCACTCAGAATTAAACGAACTGGATAAGATGGTGCGTTAGCCCGTACAAAGGTCAATGACTATATAAGTAACAGGTCGTTAAGCACTGTTGCTGCGGACCTTCCAGAAAATAACAAAAACTTTCTTTAATGTTCCTTGAAAAGCTTTTCCACTATGCTTTTTAGTTTCAGAAGCGGAAAAGAGTTTGAGACGATAAATAAGCGGACCATTCTATTACTTTGTATACACGTATCTGTTGTGATTCCTTCTACAATAAAAAGGCTGTATCTTTTTGTTAATTCCTTCTATTATTTCATACTCTTTATATATATATATATATATATATATATATATATATATATATATATATATATATATATTAAAACAACATCAACAGGAATGAAAATGTTGGAATGTTGGTACTGTTTACCAACGAAAAGCTTTGGATATAAATTAATAAATATTCTTGTATTTGAATAACCTATGTTGGTTTAAATTATTAAACAAGAAAACGTATTATATATACATATATATATATATATATATATATATATATATATATATGTTGCTAAGATTTGCAATCGTAAATAAAATATTTTTTCATCCACTCAAGTTAAATACATTATTTTACAACGAGTACTGGAAGGCACTTCATGTTAATAGTTTTTCAAATTCTGAATTAAATTTAATAATGACTAATTTTAGTTTTATATAGAAGAACAATTTTTCACAAAAGGGGCAAGATATGCAATACAGCTATTTCGTTCCGTTTGGCTTCAAATAAGTGCTAACATAAGATTTCATAAAGCAGCGGATTTTATGGTATAGGTTATGTGGTAGAACAGCTGTTTTAACGCGTAGGTTAATTAATATAGTTATTTAATAAAAGTAACTAAAATAAAAATGTTCTTTGTTGACCTAAGTAGGAATTGACTTGATTTTTTTATATTCATTTCTCCACATTCACTAGGTTTTTAAAAGACTAGTACAGCAAACATTACAGGCCGGACTAGAATTACGTACTAATGTAACTGTTATTGTAATTACATAATCCAAAGTACATGATTCTTTACAGCTTTGATAAATAAACAAATAAAATATTTTTACCCCTTTGGTACATAAATAAAACCCATTGATCCTAAAAACCTTTTATTTAAATCCCTATGTTCATTTCTCCTTCATGGGAGATTATTGCCATTTCGACTGCAAAACCATCTCCTTCATAGGAGGTTATTAGGGAAATTTATTTTAAAAAATATTTAAACAAAAAATACATCTTTAAACAGAATAAGAAATAATACAATTTTATTAAAATACAAAAATATTAAATTTTTCTAGGGAGGCTGCTTCAGCTTCTCTTCGTCGTCGCCTTCGCCATGCCCGCTGCTTGTTCGCCACCGGCGTTTAGTCCTGAGCTCCTTTTCCACATTATCTACAAAGGTAGAGTAGCCAAGAAAGTCATTAGAAGTTTCTCTGAAGAAGATTGTTTGACAATAAAAGTGAATATAACAATATAAGTAGAACGTAGTTTTGTAGTTGAAAGGTTTTATTTATTAAAAAAAACTCTGGGTTATTTGATTAAATACTCACTTGTAGAAAAGTGATTGCTCAGTGCTTCGGCTATGAGTGGCCACGTCCTACGAATAACGGAAGCAATATCCTTTGCACTGCTGACCAGGTAGTTTCCCAGATTGAAGAAGGGGAGGGGCGATAAAATGGGTAAATACATTCGCACGTGTTTGGAGTGTCTAAGTGGCAAGTGCTGTTGTCCAGATTATAGACAACGTGGCAATAAACTGATTGCATAAGCTGACAGAGGCTCTACAACCGATGGGAGCCTCTTTAATTACATAACCTCCTAGATCTTGTTATTAGTGTAAGACACTTTCATAGAATCGAGATTTATTCATATAAGGCAGTGAGTGAGACATGATAAAAGATGAAAGGAATATTAGATACACAAGACTCTAGTTTCCACTAGGCGTATTACCAAAACCCGTCGCACAACTGTGACACGAAGAGATCTACCATTGCTTGTCCTGTATAACAGCGGATAATCTATACGTTATTACTAATAAACAAAAATAAAAAAGAAGTAAAATAAAAGAAAATTAAAAGTAAATTCCTACTTGGGTCAACAAAGAAAAATTTCACTTTAGTGTTCTTTTTATTAAATAATTACAATTATTATAAACAAAGTAACGTAACCTATGTAATAAAACAGTTGCTCTACCACATAACCTATAACATAAAATCAGCTGTTTTATAAAATCATATGTTATCACTTACTTTAAAATAAATGAACGACATAACTATATTGCATACCTTGCTCCTTTTATGAAAAGTTTTTCCCCACATAAAACAAAAATTAATTCCTTAAATTTAATTAAGTATATATTATTTGAAAAAAATGTATTATCATTAATTGTCATCCACTTCAAAATCAAAATGCACTACAACCTGAGTGGATGAATAAAAAGTATTTGATTAATTATTGATTTTTACAAGATATATATGTATATATATATATATATATATATATATATATATATATATATATATATATATATATATAAAAGCAGAGAGTGAATAATAGAACGAATTGAATAATATCCATTAGCCATCATCCTAGAGCTTTTTTTAATGGTCCAGATTATTTAAATAAATCCAGTGAATGTAATACTAGAAGACATAGAACGAATGTTAGATCCACAAAATCACAAATTTCCCAGGCAAATATCTTGTTATTAATTCTTAAGTGAAATACTCATTTTTAGACTTTCCAAACGTTTTCATACATATTAAACATGAGGAGAAAAGGTACACCTTAATATATAAAGACTTTTTTTCAAGTGTTTGGAATTACGGTCAGTAAAATTAAAAATACTTGCAGTGTTTGTGTTGTACATCATGAGGCTTCTATAAAAATTACACTTGTATGTATTATCTTGGCAAAAACAGACCTAACGATAAAAAAACAAAACAACAAAAACACATTCAAAATATACAGGAAACCCACCACCACAGACAGGGTTATACACAACACGTCCAATCACCTCACACAACACAAACATGCTGTCTTCCACTCCATGGTACACAGATTAATCAACACATCCATGAGCAACGAAGACAAAATGAACGAACTAAACACAATAAAAAACTTAGCCCAAAAACGGATATAAACACAAATTGATAGACAACATAATGCGCAAAAAACATCGTACATATAACACAACAAAAAACAATAACACACAAACACAAACATATATAACACTTACATATCAGATAACATATCACAAAAAGTAGCTTCCACGTTCCGCAAATTTAAATACAAAGTAATATTCACAACATTCAACACAATTAAAAAACACTTGCACAGTTCGAAACACACCAGGATAACATGTCAGGGCAGGCGTATACAACATTACATGCAATAACTGTCCCAGCTTTTACACAGGACAAACATTTAGAACATTTACCGTAAAATACGAAGAACACGTAAAACAGATAAAATAGACACAACCCACATGAAATTTTGCCATACAGATACAAAACACACTACACTCACAGACTGACATAGACACCAATCTAAAAATCCTACATTTTATCAATAAAAGGAAAATACCTAATACAGTAGAAAACTATTAGATATATAAACACCATACATACTATCCACAACACATTCTACATGACAAAACACACTCCCAATCAAACGCTATATTTGAGCACATAATTGACAACTACTTTAAGAACAATAACACACCACAGAACAAAAATACCCCACAGACTCACACCAACACAACACACCTGAGCAACTGTTTTGTCATTAACTCATAGCATTGAAAAATGAGCCGACCTAGCGCGAAACGCATCTGCTGAATAAATTAGTAAGTAGTGTTTTTTGCAAAGATAATACAAACAAGTGTAATATTAAAAACAATAATACGAAAACTCTATTTTCAACCTTTTTACAATAATTACGTGGAAATACAAAACTTTCACAAAGAATTAAGCTGATGAACTGAACGCAACCAATGTAATAAAACGTTCAGCTTGAGAGAAACTCCAAGAAAGAAACGCTATATCAGTTCTTTTCAAGTTCTAGTAAATACGTGTTTTGAGTCGGGAATCAGTAGTTTAATTCAACGATCCAAGTTCGTATGTTGCTGAAAACTTCAGCTTAATGATCACAATACAAATATGCCAGCCGTCTATAGTTGTATTTATTTACATCTGAGACAATATAATATTTTTTAATTCCTACAATTAGTTCACACTCTCCCTAAATATATTTATTTATATATATTGGTTAAATTTTCAATCGTTATAAAATGCTTTTTATTCATCCAATAAAGTTCAAATATATTTTTTAGACTTGTAGTGGATGCTAACACAGTTTTTTCAAATATGAATTCATTATTCAATTCCTACTTTAGTCCACATTCTTCCTATATGTATATATATATATATATATATATATATATATATATGGTGACATAAAATAATTTTCATAAACAAGAATATACGAATATTACTTCATTTTATTGTTCATTGAAGCTTTTCGCTAATTTACATTATTAGCATTTTCAAAATATATGAATCACTGTCCAGTTATGTGACCAGAGTAAGACTGGACCAGAGTAAGTTAGAGTCTTACTCTGGTCACATAACTGGACAGTGATTCATATATTTTGAAAATGCTAATAATGTAAATTAGCGAAAAGCTTCAATGAACAATAAAATGAAGTAATATTCGTATATTCTTGTTTATGAAAATTATTTTATGTCACCATACATATTCAACAAGAAAAAATAATTCATCTAAGTTTTACAATATATATATATATATATATATATATATATATATATATATATATATATATATATATATATATATATATCTTGTTCATTCAAACATTCAAATCTTCAATCGTTCAAAAAATACTCTTATTTATCCACTCTAGTTCAAATTTATATATATATATATATATCTTAAAACGTGTAGTGAATGACACTTGGTGTTAATACAATGTCTTCAAATATTAGTTCATTATTTAATTCCTACTATTTGTTTAGACTCTCCGTATATATATATATATATATCTTGTTCATTCAAACATTCAAATCTTCAATCGTTCAAAAAATACTCTTATTTATCCACTCTAGTTCAAATTTATATATATATATATATATCTTAAAACGTGTAGTGAATGACACTTGGTGTTAATACAATGTCTTCAAATATTAGTTCATTATTTAATTCCTACTATTTGTTTAGACTCTCCGTATATATATATATATATATATCTTGTTCATTCAAACATTCAAATCTTCAATCGTTCAAAAAATACTCTTATTTATCCACTCTAGTTCAAATTTATATATATATATATATATCTTAAAACGTGTAGTGAATGACACTTGGTGTTAATACAATGTCTTCAAATATTAGTTCATTATTTAATTCCTACTATTTGTTTAGACTCTCCGTATATATATATATATATATCTTGTTCATTCAAACATTCAAATCTTCAATCGTTCAAAAAATACTCTTATTTATCCACTCTAGTTCAAATTTATATATATATATATATATATATCTTAAAACGTGTAGTGAATGACACTTGGTGTTAATACAATGTCTTCAAATATTAGTTCATTATTTAATTCCTACTATTTGTTTAGACTCTCCGTATATATATATATATATATCTTGTTCATTCAAACATTCAAATCTTCAATCGTTCAAAAAATACTCTTATTTATCCACTCTAGTTCAAATTTATATATATATATATATATATCTTAAAACGTGTAGTGAATGACACTTGGTGTTAATACAATGTCTTCAAATATTAGTTCATTATTTAATTCCTACTATTTGTTTAGACTCTCCGTATATATATATATATATCTTGTTCATTCAAACATTCAAATCTTCAATCGTTCAAAAAATACTCTTATTTATCCACTCTAGTTCAAATTTATATATATATATATATATCTTAAAACGTGTAGTGAATGACACTTGGTGTTAATACAATGTCTTCAAATATTAGTTCATTATTTAATTCCTACTATTTGTTTAGACTCTCCGTATATATATATATATATCTTGTTCATTCAAACATTCAAATCTTCAATCGTTCAAAAAATACTCTTATTTATCCACTCTAGTTCAAATTTATATATATATATATATATCTTAAAACGTGTAGTGAATGACACTTGGTGTTAATACAATGTCTTCAAATATTAGTTCATTATTTAATTCCTACTATTTGTTTAGACTCTCCGTATATATATATATATATATCTTGTTCATTCAAACATTCAAATCTTCAATCGTTCAAAAAATACTCTTATTTATCCACTCTAGTTCAAATTTATATATATATATATATATCTTAAAACGTGTAGTGAATGACACTTGGTGTTAATACAATGTCTTCAAATATTAGTTCATTATTTAATTCCTACTATTTGTTTAGACTCTCCGTATATATATATATATATCTTGTTCATTCAAACATTCAAATCTTCAATCGTTCAAAAAATACTCTTATTTATCCACTCTAGTTCAAATTTATATATATATATATATATCTTAAAACGTGTAGTGAATGACACTTGGTGTTAATACAATGTCTTCAAATATTAGTTCATTATTTAATTCCTACTATTTGTTTAGACTCTCCGTATATATATATATATATATATCTTGTTCATTCAAACATTCAAATCTTCAATCGTTCAAAAAATACTCTTATTTATCCACTCTAGTTCAAATTTATATATATATATATATATATCTTAAAACGTGTAGTGAATGACACTTGGTGTTAATACAATGTCTTCAAATATTAGTTCATTATTTAATTCCTACTATTTGTTTAGACTCTCCGTATATATATATATATATATATCTTGTTCATTCAAACATTCAAATCTTCAATCGTTCAAAAAATACTCTTATTTATCCACTCTAGTTCAAATTTATATATATATATATATATATCTTAAAACGTGTAGTGAATGACACTTGGTGTTAATACAATGTCTTCAAATATTAGTTCATTATTTAATTCCTACTATTTGTTTAGACTCTCCGTATATATATATATATATATCTTGTTCATTCAAACATTCAAATCTTCAATCGTTCAAAAAATACTCTTATTTATCCACTCTAGTTCAAATTTATATATATATATATATATCTTAAAACGTGTAGTGAATGACACTTGGTGTTAATACAATGTCTTCAAATATTAGTTCATTATTTAATTCCTACTATTTGTTTAGACTCTCCGTATATATATATATATATATATCTTGTTCATTCAAACATTCAAATCTTCAATCGTTCAAAAAATACTCTTATTTATCCACTCTAGTTCAAATTTATATATATATATATATATCTTAAAACGTGTAGTGAATGACACTTGGTGTTAATACAATGTCTTCAAATATTAGTTCATTATTTAATTCCTACTATTTGTTTAGACTCTCCGTATATATATATATATATATATCTTGTTCATTCAAACATTCAAATCTTCAATCGTTCAAAAAATACTCTTATTTATCCACTCTAGTTCAAATTTATATATATATATATATATCTTAAAACGTGTAGTGAATGACACTTGGTGTTAATACAATGTCTTCAAATATTAGTTCATTATTTAATTCCTACTATTTGTTTAGACTCTCCGTATATATATATATATATATATATCTTGTTCATTCAAACATTCAAATCTTCAATCGTTCAAAAAATACTCTTATTTATCCACTCTAGTTCAAATTTATATATATATATATATATATATCTTAAAACGTGTAGTGAATGACACTTGGTGTTAATACAATGTCTTCAAATATTAGTTCATTATTTAATTCCTACTATTTGTTTAGACTCTCCGTATATATATATATATATATCTTGTTCATTCAAACATTCAAATCTTCAATCGTTCAAAAAATACTCTTATTTATCCACTCTAGTTCAAATTTATATATATATATATATATATATATCTTAAAACGTGTAGTGAATGACACTTGGTGTTAATACAATGTCTTCAAATATTAGTTCATTATTTAATTCCTACTATTTGTTTAGACTCTCCGTATATATATATATATATCTTGTTCATTCAAACATTCAAATCTTCAATCGTTCAAAAAATACTCTTATTTATCCACTCTAGTTCAAATTTATATATATATATATATATCTTAAAACGTGTAGTGAATGACACTTGGTGTTAATACAATGTCTTCAAATATTAGTTCATTATTTAATTCCTACTATTTGTTTAGACTCTCCGTATATATATATATATATCTTGTTCATTCAAACATTCAAATCTTCAATCGTTCAAAAAATACTCTTATTTATCCACTCTAGTTCAAATTTATATATATATATATATATATATCTTAAAACGTGTAGTGAATGACACTTGGTGTTAATACAATGTCTTCAAATATTAGTTCATTATTTAATTCCTACTATTTGTTTAGACTCTCCGTATATATATATATATATATATCTTGTTCATTCAAACATTCAAATCTTCAATCGTTCAAAAAATACTCTTATTTATCCACTCTAGTTCAAATTTATATATATATATATATATCTTAAAACGTGTAGTGAATGACACTTGGTGTTAATACAATGTCTTCAAATATTAGTTCATTATTTAATTCCTACTATTTGTTTATACTCTCCGTATATATATATATATATATATCTTGTTCATTCAAACATTCAAATCTTCAATCGTTCAAAAAATACTCTTATTTATCCACTCTAGTTCAAATTTATATATATATATATATATATATCTTAAAACGTGTAGTGAATGACACTTGGTGTTAATACAATGTCTTCAAATATTAGTTCATTATTTAATTCCTACTATTTGTTTAGACTCTCCGTATATATATATATATATATATATCTTGTTCATTCAAACATTCAAATCTTCAATCGTTCAAAAAATACTCTTATTTATCCACTCTAGTTCAAATTTATATATATATATATATATCTTAAAACGTGTAGTGAATGACACTTGGTGTTAATACAATGTCTTCAAATATTAGTTCATTATTTAATTCCTACTATTTGTTTAGACTCTCCGTATATATATATATATATCTTGTTCATTCAAACATTCAAATCTTCAATCGTTCAAAAAATACTCTTATTTATCCACTCTAGTTCAAATTTATATATATATATATATATCTTAAAACGTGTAGTGAATGACACTTGGTGTTAATACAATGTCTTCAAATATTAGTTCATTATTTAATTCCTACTATTTGTTTAGACTCTCCGTATATATATATATATATATATCTTGTTCATTCAAACATTCAAATCTTCAATCGTTCAAAAAATACTCTTATTTATCCACTCTAGTTCAAATTTATATATATATATATATATCTTAAAACGTGTAGTGAATGACACTTGGTGTTAATACAATGTCTTCAAATATTAGTTCATTATTTAATTCCTACTATTTGTTTAGACTCTCCGTATATATATATATATATATATCTTGTTCATTCAAACATTCAAATCTTCAATCGTTCAAAAAATACTCTTATTTATCCACTCTAGTTCAAATTTATATATATATATATATATCTTAAAACGTGTAGTGAATGACACTTGGTGTTAATACAATGTCTTCAAATATTAGTTCATTATTTAATTCCTACTATTTGTTTAGACTCTCCGTATATATATATATATATCTTGTTCATTCAAACATTCAAATCTTCAATCGTTCAAAAAATACTCTTATTTATCCACTCTAGTTCAAATTTATATATATATATATATATATCTTAAAACGTGTAGTGAATGACACTTGGTGTTAATACAATGTCTTCAAATATTAGTTCATTATTTAATTCCTACTATTTGTTTAGACTCTCCGTATATATATATATATATATCTTGTTCATTCAAACATTCAAATCTTCAATCGTTCAAAAAATACTCTTATTTATCCACTCTAGTTCAAATTTATATATATATATATATATCTTAAAACGTGTAGTGAATGACACTTGGTGTTAATACAATGTCTTCAAATATTAGTTCATTATTTAATTCCTACTATTTGTTTAGACTCTCCGTATATATATATATATATATATCTTAAAACGTGTAGTGAATGACACTTGGTGTTAATACAATGTCTTCAAATATTAGTTCATTATTTAATTCCTACTATTTGTTTAGACTCTCCGTATATATATATATATATCTTGTTCATTCAAACATTCAAATCTTCAATCGTTCAAAAAATACTCTTATTTATCCACTCTAGTTCAAATTTATATATATATATATATATATCTTAAAACGTGTAGTGAATGACACTTGGTGTTAATACAATGTCTTCAAATATTAGTTCATTATTTAATTCCTACTATTTGTTTAGACTCTCCGTATATATATATATATATATCTTGTTCATTCAAACATTCAAATCTTCAATCGTTCAAAAAATACTCTTATTTATCCACTCTAGTTCAAATTTATATATATATATATATATCTTAAAACGTGTAGTGAATGACACTTGGTGTTAATACAATGTCTTCAAATATTAGTTCATTATTTAATTCCTACTATTTGTTTAGACTCTCCGTATATATATATATATATATATATCTTGTTCATTCAAACATTCAAATCTTCAATCGTTCAAAAAATACTCTTATTTATCCACTCTAGTTCAAATTTATATATATATATATATATATCTTAAAACGTGTAGTGAATGACACTTGGTGTTAATACAATGTCTTCAAATATTAGTTCATTATTTAATTCCTACTATTTGTTTAGACTCTCCGTATATATATATATATATATCTTGTTCATTCAAACATTCAAATCTTCAATCGTTCAAAAAATACTCTTATTTATCCACTCTAGTTCAAATTTATATATATATATATATATATCTTAAAACGTGTAGTGAATGACACTTGGTGTTAATACAATGTCTTCAAATATTAGTTCATTATTTAATTCCTACTATTTGTTTAGACTCTCCGTATATATATATATATATATCTTGTTCATTCAAACATTCAAATCTTCAATCGTTCAAAAAATACTCTTATTTATCCACTCTAGTTCAAATTTATATATATATATATATATCTTAAAACGTGTAGTGAATGACACTTGGTGTTAATACAATGTCTTCAAATATTAGTTCATTATTTAATTCCTACTATTTGTTTAGACTCTCCGTATATATATATATATATCTTGTTCATTCAAACATTCAAATCTTCAATCGTTCAAAAAATACTCTTATTTATCCACTCTAGTTCAAATTTATATATATATATATATATCTTAAAACGTGTAGTGAATGACACTTGGTGTTAATACAATGTCTTCAAATATTAGTTCATTATTTAATTCCTACTATTTGTTTAGACTCTCCGTATATATATATATATATATCTTGTTCATTCAAACATTCAAATCTTCAATCGTTCAAAAAATACTCTTATTTATCCACTCTAGTTCAAATTTATATATATATATATATATATCTTAAAACGTGTAGTGAATGACACTTGGTGTTAATACAATGTCTTCAAATATTAGTTCATTATTTAATTCCTACTATTTGTTTAGACTCTCCGTATATATATATATATATCTTGTTCATTCAAACATTCAAATCTTCAATCGTTCAAAAAATACTCTTATTTATCCACTCTAGTTCAAATTTATATATATATATATATATCTTAAAACGTGTAGTGAATGACACTTGGTGTTAATACAATGTCTTCAAATATTAGTTCATTATTTAATTCCTACTATTTGTTTAGACTCTCCGTATATATATATATATATATATCTTGTTCATTCAAACATTCAAATCTTCAATCGTTCAAAAAATACTCTTATTTATCCACTCTAGTTCAAATTTATATATATATATATATATATCTTAAAACGTGTAGTGAATGACACTTGGTGTTAATACAATGTCTTCAAATATTAGTTCATTATTTAATTCCTACTATTTGTTTAGACTCTCCGTATATATATATATATATATCTTGTTCATTCAAACATTCAAATCTTCAATCGTTCAAAAAATACTCTTATTTATCCACTCTAGTTCAAATTTATATATATATATATATATATATATATATCTTAAAACGTGTAGTGAATGACACTTGGTGTTAATACAATGTCTTCAAATATTAGTTCATTATTTAATTCCTACTATTTGTTTAGACTCTCCGTATATATATATATATATATATCTTGTTCATTCAAACATTCAAATCTTCAATCGTTCAAAAAATACTCTTATTTATCCACTCTAGTTCAAATTTATATATATATATATATATCTTAAAACGTGTAGTGAATGACACTTGGTGTTAATACAATGTCTTCAAATATTAGTTCATTATTTAATTCCTACTATTTGTTTAGACTCTCCGTATATATATATATATATATATCTTGTTCATTCAAACATTCAAATCTTCAATCGTTCAAAAAATACTCTTATTTATCCACTCTAGTTCAAATTTATATATATATATATATATATCTTAAAACGTGTAGTGAATGACACTTGGTGTTAATACAATGTCTTCAAATATTAGTTCATTATTTAATTCCTACTATTTGTTTAGACTCTCCGTATATATATATATATATCTTGTTCATTCAAACATTCAAATCTTCAATCGTTCAAAAAATACTCTTATTTATCCACTCTAGTTCAAATTTATATATATATATATATATATCTTAAAACGTGTAGTGAATGACACTTGGTGTTAATACAATGTCTTCAAATATTAGTTCATTATTTAATTCCTACTATTTGTTTAGACTCTCCGTATATATATATATATATATCTTGTTCATTCAAACATTCAAATCTTCAATCGTTCAAAAAATACTCTTATTTATCCACTCTAGTTCAAATTTATATATATATATATATATCTTAAAACGTGTAGTGAATGACACTTGGTGTTAATACAATGTCTTCAAATATTAGTTCATTATTTAATTCCTACTATTTGTTTAGACTCTCCGTATATATATATATATATATCTTGTTCATTCAAACATTCAAATCTTCAATCGTTCAAAAAATACTCTTATTTATCCACTCTAGTTCAAATTTATATATATATATATATATCTTAAAACGTGTAGTGAATGACACTTGGTGTTAATACAATGTCTTCAAATATTAGTTCATTATTTAATTCCTACTATTTGTTTAGACTCTCCGTATATATATATATATATCTTGTTCATTCAAACATTCAAATCTTCAATCGTTCAAAAAATACTCTTATTTATCCACTCTAGTTCAAATTTATATATATATATATATATCTTAAAACGTGTAGTGAATGACACTTGGTGTTAATACAATGTCTTCAAATATTAGTTCATTATTTAATTCCTACTATTTGTTTAGACTCTCCGTATATATATATATATATCTTGTTCATTCAAACATTCAAATCTTCAATCGTTCAAAAAATACTCTTATTTATCCACTCTAGTTCAAATTTATATATATATATATATATATATCTTAAAACGTGTAGTGAATGACACTTGGTGTTAATACAATGTCTTCAAATATTAGTTCATTATTTAATTCCTACTATTTGTTTAGACTCTCCGTATATATATATATATATATATATATATATATATATATATATATATATATATATATATATATATTTATATATATATGTATATATATATATATATATATATATATATATATATATACATAAATATAAAATACGTTTTCTTGTTTAATAATTTAAAACAACACAGGTTATTCAAATACAAGAATATTTTTAATTGGATATAAAATAATAAATATTCTTGTATTTGAATAACCTGTGTTGTTTTAAAATATATATATATATATATATATATATATATATATATATATATATATATATATATATATATAAAGAAATAAGCCAATTTACAAATACAAGAATTATTATTGAATTTACAATTTATGAATTGTAAATTCAATATATATATATATATATATATATATATATATATATATATATATATATATATATATATATATATAGTCTATTTATATATCTTGTTCAAATTTTCAATCGTTAATATTTGCCAAATATTTATTAATTAATTTAACTCCTTCTATTAGTTCACAGTCTCGCTACACACACACACACACACACACACACACACACACACACACACATACACACACACACACACACACACACACACACACACACACACACACACACACACACACACACACACACACACACACACACACACACACACACACACACACACACACACACACACACACACACATACAAACACACACACACACACACACACACACTAACACACACACACACACACACACACACACACACACACACACACACACACACACACACACACACACACACATATATATATATATATAATATTTATATATATATATATATATATATATATATATATATATATATATATATATATATATTTAGTACAAATTTTCAATCGTGAATAAAATGATCTTTATTCATCCACTCAAGTTCAAATACACTTTTCTAAACTTGTAGTAGATGACAATTATGGTAATACAGGCTTTAAAAATAATAATTCATCATATACATTAAATAAATTAATTGTTAATAGTAAATTTCGCTTTCTATTTTACTTGTTATTTACTGCAACACTGATTACGACATGTGTATTGTATAGCAACCAATAACACACAAACAAAACATTTTTATATATTTATATATGAGGCATAAAAATAAGAAATAATCATTATAATATTATATAGATGGTTTATTTTCAAGGCAGCAACAACTTTACTAGATCAATGCTTAGATATGTATTCACCATCAATACATACCAACATATATAGTTGCATAGCAATGTAATCTTGCTAAACAGCCTGTAATAATGTAGTATGTATGTAGGGTAAATATATTCAATTATAGCCTGAAGAGTGAGTAAACTATTGTGCATTTATTGGATCGTACAAAGCTATTTGAAATTACATTTTAAAATATATTTTTATTTTCTAATGTTTATCAGCAGCAGTACAATAAACATAACTTCTAAACTTCAGATATATAAATAAATAAATAAAAGTGAATTTAAAGGCGACTAGGGTGAGGCTTTTCGCTTCGTTAAAGACTGTAAAGGAAAACGGGTGCTGTAAAGCGTTTCCAAGTTTACATCGCTATGACGTTTCATTCTTTTACAATATTTGAAAGCTATTCCTTAGCGTCAAAGGACACACGCACAAAAGAATCAACGGCAAAGGGTTTTAACTATTTAGTTAAAAAATTGCACTTATTTCCCGTAGGTTTAACGGCCAAATATGCTTTGCGTGCTCTTTTTATACAAACGGTTTGTAAGAAGCAATTGAGGGCATCGAAAATAAGGGTAATTTTTGGCTTTGGAAAACCTTTGTTACATATTTACAGAAATAATATCACGTAAACAAAAAATGAAATATAATTATCTCAGAGTTATAAGAAATGTTTACTAATGTATATAAAACGTTTCTATTTAAAATGTTAATTATTTACATTAAAGTTGTAATATGTATATAGAAGTTTAGTTGAAGATTTTCGTCATTTAAAAGATATATATATATATATATATATATATATATATATATATATATATATATATATATATATATATATATATCTGATACGTATTCCTACACAGATGGAAAAATACGATGAATATTTATTATCTGGAGTACATCCGTTCATTCTGCAGTGCATAAAATCGTAGTTCCGACGTTTCGCTAGAATCTCATTTAGCATTGACGAGGTGAACCCAACAACAGTTGAAGAGCGAGTGAAGAGAGCAGATAACTCTGCTCCTATATATAGAGGAATGAAGCCACGCCCATAGTACTCCAGATAATAACTACTCATAATATATATATATATATATATATATATATATATATATATATATATATATATATCGGTCAATTTTTTAATCGTTAATAACATACTTTTTATTCATCCGCTCAAGTTCAAATACATTTTTATAGACTTGTAGAGGATGACACTTGATGCTAATACAGTTTTTAAATTACTGTAATTTTTAATGGGAGAAAACCCTTTCACAAAAGGGGCGAAGTATGTAATATAGTTTTTACATTTCATTTGGCTTACATTAATTGATAATATATGATTTCATAAAACAGCTGGTTTTATGTTGTAGGTTATGTTGTAGAACAGCTGTTTCAACGCACAGGTTATGTTACTTTATTTATAATAATTGTAATTATTTAATAAAATGTAACTAAAATAACATTATTCTGTGCTGGCCCAAGTAGGAATTGACTTTAAAAAAGGTTTCCTTATATTACTTGTTTATATTAAATTCACATACTGCCGAAAAATCTACTCGAATTTAAAAGTAAAATATTTTATTCAATATATAAAATTAGTTGAAATGACAACAAATTAAAATAAAAAGAAAAGAATGCCCTTAATCATGCTTAATTAACCTAAAACCACAGATAGATCTGTGCTAGTGTTCTATCTGTGGGTATTGTTTCCATAATACTAATACTGTACAAGCTTCGGCAGTTTGTTAAATCCCTACTCAGCGTTGAATAATCTGTGCCTAGGTGTTTTAGAGGAAGGTACACATTACAATGTGGGATGTGACATGTGGCCATTGTATTAGGATCTCTGATTTGCATATACCCTGGTAAACATGAGGCATCGGAGCTTTGATGTAGCAAATTGATTTCACTAGCGAATATACCTATGTGTATATACAGACAAGAAACGAATGTAAGGCAAGCAAGCAGGGTGGTACTATATTTTCATTCTGGATGTTCACTATTTTTCATTTTAAATTCATTGAAATTTACGAATTTAAATCAAAGTAGTACGCAATTAAATAATCAAAGGAGAAATTTGATTTTAAATGATTCATTTTTCTTCAGACTGGCTTTCATTTCAAAGTGAGAAAACCGATTTATATGCGTACATTACTAGGAATCTAACAGCATCCACACAAACCACGATTTCCCTCCTAAAAAACTATCTGTGATGGGGTTTCGCTGCTTTCTCTCACAGGATATAACCTTCCAACTGGCCCAACCACATCTATGAACACCACAGCCAGATACGGCTAGTGGATCAACTTACAATAACACCATCCCACCAATGGGAAACTAACTATCCAGGCATTTGTGTGTTGCATCAGCACTGAGTTCGTTATGTGTCGAAACGTACCACTGATGTATAAGAGACAGTCAGAGAATTATCTTCATAATGGCAAAACTTGTAAATACAACGGCAAAAGCAAAAAATACAATGACAAGACCTGTAAATACAACGACAACTCCTGTAACTACAATGGCAAGACCTGTGAATACAATTATAGAACCTGTAACTACAATGGCAAGACCTGTAAATACAATTATAGGACCTGTAACTACAATGGCAAGACCTGTAAATAAAATTACAGGACCTGTAACTACAATGGCAAGACCAGTAAATACAATTATAGGACCTGTAACTACAATGGCAAGACCTGTAAATACAACTACAAGACCTGTAACTACAATGACAAGACCTGTAAATACAATTATAGGACCTGTAACTACAATGGCAAGACCTGTAAATACAGTTACAGGACCTGTAACTATAATGACAAGACCTATAAATACAATTACAGGACCTGTGACTACAATGGCAATACCTGTAACTACAATTGCAAGACCTGTAACTACAGTGTGAAGACCTGTAAATACAATGGAAACTACTGTAACTACAATGGCAAGACATCTAAATACAATTATAGGACCTGCAACTACAATGGCAAGACCTGTAAATACAATTACAGGATCTTATAACTACAATGGGAAGACCTGTAAATGCAATGGCAACTACTGTAACTACAATGGCAAGACCTGTAAATACAATTATAGGACCTGTAGCTACAATGGCAAGACCTGTAAATACAATTATAGGACCTGTAACTACAATGACAAGACCTGTAACTACAATGGAAAGACCTGTAACTAAAATGGCAAGACCTGTAACTACAATGGGAAGACCTGTAAATACAATTATAGGACCTGTAACTACAATGACAAGACCTGTAACTACAATGGAAAGACCTGTAACTAAAATGGCAAGACCTGTAACTACAATGGGAAGACCTGTAAATACAATTACAGGATCTGTAACTACAATGGCAAAACCTGTAAGTACAATGACAAGACCTGTAACTACAATGGGAAGACCTATACATACAATTACAGGACCTGAAACTACAATGGAAACACCTGTGACATCAATGGTAAGACCTGTAACTACAATGGCAAGACCTGTAAATAGAATTACAGGACCTGAAACTACAATTGCAAGACCTGTGATTTCAATGTTAAGACCTGTAACTTATAAGGTAAGACCTGTAAATACAATTACTGGATCTGTAACTACAATGGCCAGACCTGTAAATACAGATACAGGATCTGTAACTACAATGGCAAGACCTGTTAATTCAATTAAATGACCTGTAACTACAAGGGCAAGAACTGTAAATACAATTACAGGACCTGTAACTACAATGGCAATACCTGTAACTACAAGGGCAAGAACTGTAAATACAATTACAGGACCTGTAACTACAATGGCAATACCTGTAACTACAAGGGCAAGAACTGTAAATACAATTACAGGACCTGTAACTACAATGGCAATACCTGTAACTACAAGGGCAAGAACTGTAAATACAATTACAGGATCTGTAACTACAATGGCAATACCTGTAGCTACAAGGGCAAGAACTGTAAATACAATTACAGGACCTGTAACTACAATGGCAATACCTGTAGCTACAAGGGCAAGAACTGTAAATACAATTACAGGACCTGTAACTACAATGGCAATACCTGTAACTACAAGGGCAAGAACTGTAAATACAATTACAGGACCTGTAACTACAATGGCAATACCTGTAGCTACAAGGGCAAGAACTGTAAATACAATTACAGGACCTGTAACTACAATGGCAATACCTGTAGCTACAAGGGCAAGAACTGTAAATACAATTACAGGACCTGTAACTACAATGGCAATACCTGTAGCTACAAGGGCAAGAACTGTAAATACAATTACAGGACCTGTAACTACAATGGCAATACCTGTAACTACAAGGGCAAGAACTGTAAATACAATTACAGGACCTGTAACTACAATGGCAATACCTGTAGCTACAAGGGCAAGAACTGTAAATACAATTACAGGACCTGTAACTACAATGGCAATACCTGTAGCTACAAGGGCAAGAACTGTAAATACAATTACAGGACCTGTAACTACAATGGCAATACCTGTAACTACAAGGGCAAGAACTGTAAATACAATTACTGGATCTGTAACTACAATGGCAATACCTGTAACTACAAGGGCAAGAACTGTAAATACAATTACAGGATCTGTAACTACAATGGCAATACCTGTAGCTACAATGGCAAGATCTGTAATTACAATGGAAATACCTGTAGCTACAATGGCAAGACCTGTAACTACAATGGCAAGACCTATAACTACAATGGCAAGTTCTGTAACTACAATGACAAGACCTGTAACTACAATGGCAAGACCTGTAACTACAATGGCAAGACCTGTAACTATAATGGCAAGATCTGTAACTACAATGGCAATGCCTGTAGCTACAATGGCAATACCTGTAGCTACAATGGCAAGACCTGTAGCTACAATGGCAAGACCTGTAACTACAATGGCAAGACCTGTAACTATAATGGCAAGATCTGTAAATACAATGGCAAGATCTATAAATACAATTACAGGGCCTGTAAATTCCGACAAGGCATGTAAAACAAATTAATATCTATGCTACAATTTTCTCAATTTATTATAAATGTTATCAAGCGATAATGTTGTTAGAAGATTTCAAACGAATACATTGTAATAAATTTTGCCATTATAATATATTCAACATTTATACAAGAATTGTAAATACACTTATAGTTAAATTCAACTGTAATTTATATTATTAAGAAATATTGTGATCACAACATATATAATTTAGGAATGGACAGTTAACATTGAATTGATTGCATTTTAAATTTAAATAATTTGTATAAATATATAAATGCATAAATTATGTATATATATATATATATATATATATATATATATATATATATATATATATATATATATATATATATAATGAAGTAAGTACATTTTCCTATTACATTTATTTACTTTTACTTTTTTATTTGTCCACTTATCAAGTTTTCATTACACATAACTGATAAGTTAAATTGACAAAGACGACTAGGAATCGAGAGCAGATATTAGAGAGGGGAGTGTTCAGAGCAGAACTTAATATCTTCTGCGGAGCTTTTCTTATCTTTTCATGGCGAAACATCTTGCAGATGTTTTTACGGCGTTTCCATTCTAATGTGTTTTTAAATACAACTCCAGCATACACAAAATACTTTACTTGCTCAGAGATCAGGTCAAGTTGAATCATTGGTCAGCGATGTTAATGTATCATCAACGTTTGACCTTAGTTATATAATATTAAATAATAATAATTTAGTTATAATGTAGGAACATAATGATTTTGCAGTAATTAGTTTTTCAAAACAATGTTTCACAAGTTGAAATAATTTACTTATAGCTTTTAATGGATGACACTTAATGTAAATAAAGTTTTTTCAAATATTAATTCTTTAAATACAATTTAAATGGATTATAATAGTGTTTATTATGGATGAAAAACTTTTCACAGAAGGGGGAAGGTATGTAATATAGTTCTTTCGTCCCATTTGACTTAAAATAGGTGATGAGATATGATTTCATAAAACAGCTGATTTTATATTGTAGGCTATGTGTTACAACAGCTTTTTTAATGCATAAACTATGTTACTTTATTTATAGTAATTGTAATTATATAATAAAATGTAACTAAAATAGTTTTGTTTGACCTAAGTAGGAATTGGCTTCAAAATATTTCCTTAAATTACTGTTTAAGATATTTTCACTCTGTTTCATGCTAAATTTAAATACATTTTACTTGTCTTTCTTTTATAATATGAAAAACAATAGTAAGAAAGATGGTTTTATTTTCGGTTTTTATATTTCTAATAAGGCATAACAGAGTATCTGAAGGTATGTGAGTAAATTAGAATGTCAATTCTATTGCTAAAAAAATTAGAACGATTTGTTATTTATTTCCAAAATGGTTACAAATATGTTTATTTATTGTATAGTTTGATGAATATTATGAATATCATTCTAGTTTGTAACTTCTTGTGTGCTAGATTGTATTTTGTAATAAGACCCTCTGATGATGATGACATGGTCATCGAAATGTACATAAGGATTTAATCTTAAGTAACTTGTTTAATTTGTTATTTTTGATTATTTTTGTGGTATTGGAGTTCTTTCCAATATTTTAATTGTAGAATATTATGACATTATTTTATTTCAAAATGATGATTTTTATTAATTTTTGTATTTAAATTTTTTATTAAACGAACACAAAAAATAAAACTTAAGATCACAATGAAATTAATTAATTTACTCTAATAGATGACGTGTGTGTGTTGAGTCTCACTCGCTTTTCTACTGTTGTTGGGTTCACCTTGACAATGCTGGATGAGATTCTAGCGAAACGTCGGAACTGCGATTTTATGCACTGCAGAATGAACGGATGTACTCCAGATAATAACTATTCATCATACATACATTTTGTTCAAATTTTTATCGTTAATAAAATACCTATTATTCATCTACTCAAGTTTAAATACATTATTTTAATACGTCTAGTGGATGATACTTTATGTTAATACAGTTTTTTCCAATAATTACTTTTAATTACATTTAATGAATTCATTCCAGTTCATATGGAAGGAAAACGATTCACAAATGGTGCAAGGGTTGCAATATAGTTATTTCGTCCCATTTGACTTTAATAAACTGACAACATATGATTTTATAAAACAGTTGATTTTATATTATAGGTTATCTTGCTAAACAGCTGTCCTAACTAATGGGTTACGTTACTTTATTTATAATAATTCTAATTATTTAATAAAAAATAACTAAAATAAAGAAGTTACTATGAAATAAAGAAGATGATACTTTATGTTAATACTGTTTTTTCCAATAATTACTTTTAATTACATTTAATGAATTCATTCCAGTTCATATGGAAGGAAAACGATTCACAAATGGTGCAAGGGTTGCAATATAGTTATTTCGTCCCATTTGAGTTTAATAAACTGATAACATATGATTTTATAAAACAGTTGATTTTATATTATAGGTTATCTTGCTAAACAGCTGTCCTAACTAATGGGTTACGTTACTTTATTTATAATAATTGTAATTATTTAATTAAAAAATTATCTAATTATCAAATATAAATTAATGGTTGGTCAGAAATGACCAGTTTTAATAAACAAATTAAAAAATAAAAAAAAAAAAAAATTAATAAAAAATAACTAAAATAAAGAAGGAATCGACTTAAAAAAGATTTGTTTATATCACTTGTTTACTGGAGTCTTCAAAACAACTTTAAGATTTGTTCATGTAAACACTGTCTCAAGGATTTGAACTACTACATTTGCTTAAATTGTCTCCCAACAAGAATACTTCAGACTCTGCCACAACCACACGTGAGACGCTTCGAGTTGATCAGAGTAATTGAGTATTCCCTCGGTATTAAGCCAATTTGTTAAGCAAACGAGTAAGACCCAACATCTGTGAGTAAACAATCTTCTCGTTGCTAAATCAGCTGTTCGTTAACCTTGTTACTACACAAAAGTCATGAGCACTTTAACAATGTTAAATTACACACGTAATATGGCTTAAATATATCATTAAAACGTCATATAGGCTGCAACGTCTTAAAAGTAATAATTTCAACTGACACAGGTTTAATTTGAGAGGAAATTCAAGCACTATTTACTTATTTTAGGCTACGTTTTGATTTTTTTATTAAATTTTTCATATTATTTTGACGTTTATTTCATTTTATTAAATGCTTTATCAAATGATTATAGAGCAATTATTATTTAAATCGTAAAACATAACTTAAGTTATAATTCCATATTCTGATCAAGAAGTATCTAAGAGGATTAGGAATTAAGACTTGCAGTTTTTTTGCTGTACAATATAAATTTATTTAATGAACTAATATTTGAAACAACTTTACTAACACCATTTCTCACGCACTACAAGTTTAAAGAGAGGAATTTTAATTTGAGCGGATGAATAAAAAGTATTTTATTAACGATTGAAACAATATATATATAGACAGAGAGAGAGAGAGAGAGAGAGAGAGAGAGAGAGAGAGAGAGAGAGAGAGGGGGAGAGAGAGAGCGAGAGAGAGAGAAAGAGAGAGAGTGAATAGGAATTGAAAAAGGACAATTAAAAAACCTTCTTTAGGCAGAAAAAAATTCTTGAATACGGTTATAGATTTTTGTCAACCTATTGTAGATTCTATTAGAAATGGAATAATTCATTAAGGTTCTAATGATCAATCTCGAACACATATAATTTGAAATTTATTACCCGGATGATAAGTACTTGGTCATTAAATCAACGAAGTTGTGTCTATCTATATCAAAAAATGGTTGCATGTATGTATGTATGAGCCTTATGCGTTACTAAACCACTGATTCGATCGCCATGAAACTTTGAGAAATTGTTGAGTACATTCCTTGGAAGGTGTTGGTGACATAACAATTTTTTCCAACATGTAATGTTTAAGTGCCAAATTAGCATAAAATATGACTTTCTATCTTATCTTATCTTAAGACATTTCATTGAATTCATTTCAAATTATAGTTGCTAGGCAACACTCAACAATCTTAAAACACTTTTCAACACATTTCAAACAATGTACAAAATATATTGTATATCCGAATGCACTTCAATAAATAACATTACACCAAAAGCTTTTATTGTCACACTTTTTTCGATCGACTACTATAAGTTCAGATATTATTATGTTAATAAAGTACTAAATTATGTTTAGCTAATGTTAACACGCCATTCATTGACTTTTATGCCATACGAAGTTTGCCGGTTCAGTTAATATATTATGTTTATGGGTTATTTTGAAACTTTTTATGTAAGCCTACATAAGGGCATTAGTGTTGTTATATAATTCTTACAGTGCTGCTGCTAGTTTCTTGGTGTTGCTTTGACTGTACAAATATACCCCTCGTTATGTTAGTATATATGGTTCCCTTTAAAACGATGACAGTTCTAGCAGCATTGTATGTATTAAGTTAGTTGGAGCTTAGGTAGTGAGAAACCATTCTTAACGGTGAATAGTAAAAGAACATCATTCAAAACTCAATACACACTAGTTTATTATTACATACTAGTTTTAGCAATGATGTTATCTTCATCAGGGAGTGGCTAGTATAAGTCATACATCTTTGCATTAACATTCTAGGTTAGGTATTCAAAGTTTTAGTCAATAACTGATGAAGGCGGCATCGTCACCGAAACTTGTCTGTAAATAAACTAGTGTATAGTGAGATTTTGAGTGAAGTCTTTTAATATTTGTTGTTAATCATTATATTTCTGTAACAATTCTCACGTGCAGGCAAGATGCGAGAAGGCTTCGATTCGCGGGTCATCAACACTACAACCGGAACAGGGTTGAGGAGTGGCGCGAGAGTCGTGTCTGTGCGTCGAGCCTCGCAGCTCGGAAACGCACAAAACTTTTTTATATTTTCACGCGCAATAAATTACCAACGCCCGCCCGCTGTTTTATGACAGAAAACTCACAACGAATCGGTTCTTGCTTAAGCCAAAAATAAGATTCAAAGTTTCAGAAACGGCGACTCATTCGGTTATTACGTTTGTAGTGTTTGGTTTTTTATTTATAAAGTTGGATTGGTTTAAAAGTACCAGCTGACGAGGTGTGTGCAAAATTAATCTTTTGGGTGAGTCATTTTAAGAGATGAAGACTGAAAATGCCTTGGGCCTATTGATTGACGCAGGATTCATTATGCAATGCTTCAGTACAGTCACTGCGGCCATTTTTTGATGATACTTTCCACCCCCCTTTAGAAACATAAATATTTTGTTTTTATTTAAGGATATAAAGAAAATTATGCAATATAGTATCAGTAGAGAACCTTTATAGAAGTGAAGAAGTAACTTTTAAGCTATAAAGAAATGAAGAGAAGTTTTTTTTAGTGTTTTCGTGAATTATACAATTTATAGCAATTATTCGTGCAAAGTGTACTAATCGTGCAAAGTCTATGTACTAATCGTGAAAAGTCTATGCACTAATCATGCAAAGTCTATGTATAAATCGTGCAAAGTCTATGTACTAAAGTCTATGTACTAATCGTGAAAAGTCTATGCACTAATCATGCAAAGTCTATGTAATAATCGTGCAAAGTCTATGTACTAAATTCTATGTACTAAAGTCTATGTACTAATCGTGAAATGTCTATGCACTAATCATGCAAAGTCTGTGTAATAATCGTGCAAAGTCTATGTACTAAAGTCTATGTACTAATCGTGAAAAATGCACTAATCATGCAAAGTCTATGTAATAATCGTGTAAAGTCTATGTACTAAAGTCTATGTACTAAGCGTGCAAAGTCTATGCACTAATCATGCAAAGTCTATGTAATAATCGTGTAAAGTCTATGTACTAATCGTGAAAAGTCTATGCACTAATCGTGCAAAGTCTATATAATAATCGTGTAAAGTCTATGTACTAAAGTCTATGTACTAAGCGTGCAAAGTCTATGCACTAATCATGCAAAGTCTATGTAATAATCGTGTAAAGTCTATGTACTAATCGTGAAAAGTCTATGCACTAATCGTGCAAAGTCTATATAATAATCGTGTAAAGTCTATGTACTAAAGTCTATGTACTAATCGTGAAAAGTCTATGCACTAATCATGCAAAGTCTATGTAATAATCGTGTAAAGTCTATGTACTAAAGTCTATGTACTAATCGTGAAAAATGCACTAATCATGCAAAGTCTATGTAATAATCGTGTAAAGTCTATGTACTAAAGTCTATGTACTAATCGTGCAAGGTCTATGCACTAATTATGCAAAGTCTATGTAATAATCGTGTAAAGTCTATGTACTAAAGTCTATGTACTAATCGTGCAAGGTCTATGCACTAATTATGCAAAGTCTATGTAATAATCGTGTAAAGTCTATGTACTAAAGTCTATGTACTAATCGTGAAAAGTCTATGCACTAATCATGCAAAGTCTATGTAATAATCGTACAAAGTCTATGCACTAATCATGCAAAGTCTATGTACTAATCGTTTAAAGTCTATGTACTAATCGTGCATATTTTCTTATTAATAGAAAACGAAAAGGTTTATAATAACGTGAGTGTATTGTTTTTGAATAAACATCTAAAAGAACTGATTATTTTTAATTTTTTCTCCCTTTTCCCCCCTCAAAACATATCCTGCACCCTCCCCGCCAGTTGGGAACCCCTGGTTTAGATAAAACTTTATATTTAGATACATCTCTCGAAGTATTTCCAATTTTTCGAGTACCACTCTTATAAATACCTGTAAATTATATTATATTTATATATAATAGAGTATTATATGATATATAAATAAATTATCCTTTTTATACTGTGGAAGACAAACTCTAAAATATTTTCAGAAACCATTAAAGGAGATGAATGTTTCAATATTTAAACTATCTTTATTGGATTATTAATAGTACTAGTAACGTTGTTACACTGAAAGTGAAACAGTTAATTTTAAATATGAAATTTTCTCCTAATACTGTGTGTGCCAAAATAAACAGTACTGAAACTGAATCAGCTGTAGTTGCCTCCTCGATCAGCTGTGCCGACTTTTGATTGTTGCCGTGTATTCGTAATGACGTATTTCTATTCAGGTTAGTTTTTACTGACATGTGCTAACTACTGCAGAGAAAACTTTTATCATAGAGCATTATTTTCAATCATAAGACCTTACAACTCCTCTTCACCAAAATGATATAAAACCTTCAAGAACTGTACGAGTATTGCATATAGAACATGTTTATACCCGAGTCTAACCGATTTAGCTTCCTTTTACTTGAATGTGTTAGTAAAACTATGTGAAGAAAATAAAATGAAATAAAATAAAAATCTTACAGCTGTTCCAGCACTGTTTAAGTTCTAAACATTCACAACTTCCTGTTGGGCATTAGACTCGAGGGAGTTGGATCTGATATGACAGAGGGGCTACTCTCAAACTGCCTGCAGAGCTTCACCCCTTCGGAGGTAATTATTAAGTAAAGTAATTACCACACTTGTAGCGCTGACTTGATTTATTCTATTCCGAGAACATGTTTGTCCGTTACTCCTACCTTTTGTCCCTGACTGTACTGTAATGACTGAAAACAAAGACTGCAAGAAAATAAAGTATAAGATTAGTGAGGTTTAACTCACTGAAAACTTTTTTTTAATAAAAATAAAATCGTATTTTTATAATTACTTAAAATTAACATCCCTCATAGAATACCCTCTTACCACAACAAATTCCTTCCATTAGTTCACACTCATCTTATACATTTGTCATTACCTTCTATTGGTACAAGTTCAAATACATTTTTGATGTTAATACACTTTGTTTATACAGTCTTTTCAAATAACAATTCATTAATTAAATTTAAAGAATTACTTTTAGATTTTTATGAAAGAAAAACTTTTCACAAAAGGGGCAAGGTATGCAATATAGTTATTTCGTCAGAATTTGGCTTATAATAAGTGAAAACATATGATTTCATCCAACAGCTGATTTCATGTTATAGGTTATCTGTTAGAACAGCTGTTTTAATGAATAGGTTATGTTACTTTTTTTATATTAATTGTAATTATTTAATAAGAAATAACTACTAAAAAGTTTTGTTCTTTGTTGACCTAAGTAGGGATTGACTTAAAACATATTTATTTATTTTACCTGTTTTATATATGAAATTGAAACATTGCTTTAAAACGGTGTAACTGTAAATGTGGCCTTTATTAGTACATTAAAAATATAACTATATATTTTGATGTATAATTGTTAACAAAGATGAATAATAGCTAACTCGTGACTTAAATGAAGGGATTCATATTAACTCTGTGACATGTAACCGCACACCTTAGCATAGCACTAACACCAACACGACACTGCTGAGCTCGGTTAATCAAGCAAGCTTGAATGCTTGTATACTATCGCGTTTACAGCAACGGTAAACATCTAATTACTAGTAAATGTAGTAACGACGTTTAAATAGTAAACAACTTTTGAATTACTTTAATAATCGAATTAAAATAAACTTTATCACTAATTTATTTTTATCAAATGTAATTAACATAGCGAAAACATTTAAGTATTTATGACAAACTACTACAATAACAAGTAATACAAACAAATATTTGTTTAAAACTTGCAGTTTTTGTGTTGCACATCTTGAGGGTTTTTTTTGTATAAATTACGCTTTTTTGTATTAACTTGCCAAACAACCACTACTGATTTATTCAGACCGATACCACAAACTCACACCAACACAACACATCTGAGCAAGTCTTGTCAGTGATTCAGCATTGAACAATGCGATAGCCTAGCGCGAAACGCGTCTGCTGAATAAATCAGTAAATAGATGTTTTCTTGCGAATACAAAAAAGTGGAATTTGTTTAAAGTTAATTCCTACTTAGCAAAAAAAATATTTTAATTATTTTTAATAAATAATTATAGTGTATATAAATAAAGTAACATAACCTAAGCAATAAAACAGCTGTTCTACCACATAACCTATAACATAAAATCAGCTGTTTTATGAAATCATATGTTATCACATATTTTAAGCCAAATGGAACAAACAACTATATTGCATACCTTGCCCTATTTGGGAATAGTTTTTTCCATACAGAACTGAAATTATTTCAATTAATCAATATATTGAATTAATATTTGAAAAAAATGTATTATAATCAATTGCCATTGACTAAAAACTGTATTCGAACATGCTTTGATGAATAAATAGTATTTTATTACCAATTGAAAATTTGAACAAGATATATACATAAGAAGAGTATAAACTAATATTCTTGAGGAATCGAAAAATTAAAACAAAGAATTAAAAGGTAGTAATTAAGTAAATTGTAAATTTTGCCCCAAATGTAATATGAAACTTTAAAACGATTTCAAATTATTTACTGGAATTTTAGCGTTTAACTGAAAACAATGTTTTTGGGTTATATGGCTAAATTACTCTTAGATTATCGTGGTCAATCAGTACAACAATTCAAAAGTATTTGGAAATATTCACGTTATAAGGGCCTCAAAGTGGTTCAATTTTTATTGAGGCAGTTTAAATAATTGAAGTAAATCTCAGCCACCGCAAAGAATGTGTTTGGTATTACCTGACGAAATCCACTCAAACTTCATTAAGCCTGACAATGCACTTTGCTTATCCCCTCCTAGGTTTGGAAACTTGAAGCCTAAACCGTTAATGAGACACTTTTAATTGATACGTTTCGTCCTAACGTCACAGAAAAGAACCGTATCTCAGTCATCGAGAACTATCTACAGTGATGAAAATGAGTAGGTAAATTTCGCCTTCGGATAACAGCGTCGTTAAAACGCGTACATTAATCCGGATCATTCGGTAACATTTCCCACCGCATCCGTGCTGCCCTGTGTGCTGCGTGCAACCGCGACACCGTGTGATTAGGCTAGCGCAGGAATTGTTCAGTCCTCGCCCACTCACAGATCACAGAAGCACGTATCTGCGAATGTCTGAAACCAGCTACATTATTATCGCAACGGTAACCAAAATGACATTAGACGTGTTACCCCTTATGCTCCATAAAATAGGCTATATATTGCAAACAGTTAAACATTGAGTTTTTAATATAATTTCTGAAAAAAAAAACAATTCGAAGTGAAGGTAGCAATTATATAGGTATGTATAAATAAAATTTGTATATATCTTACTCACTCTTCCTCAAAATATATACAAAGACTCAACTATATACTAACTTAACTATACAAAGACTCAACTATGTACTCACTTAACTATACAAAGACTCAACTATATACTCACTTACCTATACAAAGACTCAACTATATACTCACTTGACTATACAAAGACTCAACTATATACTCACTTAACTATACAAAGACTTAACTAAATACTCACTTGACTATACAAAGGCTTAACTATATACTCACTTAACTATACAAAGACTCAACCAAATACTCACTTAACTACACAAAGACTTAACTATATACTCACTTGACTATACAAAGACTTAACTATATACTCACTTGACTATACAAAGACTCAACTATATACTCACTTAACTATACAAAGACTCAACTAAATACTCACTTAACTATACAAAGACTCAACTATATACTCACTTAACTATACAAAGACTTAACTAAATACTCACTTAACTATACAAAGACTTAACTATATACTCACTTAACTATACAAAGACTCAACTTAATACTCACTTAACTATACAAAGACTCAACTAAATACTCACTTGACTATACAAAGACGTAACTATATACTCAATTGGCTATACAAAGACTCAACTAAATACTCACTTAACTATACAAAGACTCAACTATATACTCACTTGACTATACAAAGACAACTATATACTCACTTAACTATATAAAAACTCAAACATATATTCACTTAACTATACAAAGACTCAACTAAATACTCAGTTGACTATACAGACTCAACTATATACTCACTTGACTTTACACAGAATCAACTATATACTCACTTGACTATACAAAGACAAATTAAATACTCACCTAACTCTACAAAGACTCAACTATACACTCACTTGACTATACAAAGACTTAACTATATACTCACTTAACTATATAAAAACTTAACTATATACTCACTCAACTATATACTAACTTAACTATACAAACACTCAACTATGTACTCACTTAACTATACAAAGACTCAACTATATACTCACTTAACTATACAAAGACTCAACTATATACTCACTTAACTATACACAGACTCAACTATATACTCACTTGACTATACAAAGACTCAACTATATACTCACTTAACTATACAAAGACTTAACTAAATACTCACTTGACTATACAAAGGCTTAACTATATACTCACTTAACTATAAAAAAAAATCAACCTTATACTCACTTAACTATACAAAGACAACTATATACTCACTTGATTATACAAAGACTTAACTATATACTCACTTGACTATACAAAGACTCAACTTTATACTCACTTAACTATACAAAGACTCAACTAAATACTCACCTAACTACACAAAGACTCAACTATATACTCACTTAACTATACAAAGACTCAACTAAATACTCACTTTACTATACAAAGACTCAACTATATACTCACCTAACTATACAAAGACTCAACTTAATACTCACTTAACTATACAAAGACTCAACTAAATACTCACTTGACTATACAAAGACTCAACTATATACTCACTTAACTATACAAAAACTCAACTATCTACTCACTTAACTATACAAAGACTCAACTAAATACTCACTTGACTATACAAAGACTCAACTATATACTCACTTAACTATACAAAAACTCAACTATATACTCACTTGACTATACAAAGACTCAACTAAATACTGACTTGACTATACAGACTCAACTATATACTCACTTGACTATAAAAAGACTCAACTATATACTCACTTAACTATACAAAGACTCAACTAAATACTCACTTGACTATACAGACTCAACTATATACTCACTTAACTATACAAAAACTCAACTATATACTCACTTAACTATACAAAGACTCAACTAAATACTTACTTGACTATACAGACTCAACTATATACTCACTTGACTATACAAAGACAGCTATATACTCACTTAACTATATAAAAACTCAACTATATACTCACTTAACTATACAAAGACTCAACTAAATACTCACTTGACTATACAAAGACTCAACTATATACTCACTTAACTATACAAAAACTCAACTATATACTCACTTAACTATACAAAGACTCAACTATATATTCACTTAACTATACAAAAACTCAATTATATACTCACTTGACTATACAAAGACTCAACTAAATACTCACTTGACTATACAGACTCAACTATATACTCACTTGACTATACAAAGACTCAACTATATACTCACTTGACTATACAAAGACTCAACTAAATACTCACTTGACTATACAGACTCAACTATATACTCACTTAACTATACAAAAACTCAACTATATACTCACTTAACTATACAAAGACTCAACTAAATACTCACTTGACTATACAGACTCAACTATATACTCATTTAACTATACAAAAACTCAACTATATACTCACTTAACTATACAAAGACTCAACTAAATACTCACTTGACTATACAGACTCAACTAAATACTCACTTAACTATACAAAGACTCAACTAAATACTCACTTTACTATACAGACTCAACTATATACTCACTTGACTATACAAAGACTCAACTACATACTCACTTAACTATACAAAAACACAACTATATACTTACTTAATTATACAAAGACTCAACTATATACTCACTTGACTATACAAAGACTCAACTATATACTCACTTAACTATACAAAAACTCAACTATATACTCACTTAACTATACAAAGACTCAACTATATATTCACTTAACTATACAAAAACTCAACTATATACTCACTTGACTATACAAAGACTCAACTAAATACTCACTTGACTATACAGACTCAACTATATACTCACTTGACTATACAAAGACTCAACTATATACTCACTTGACTATACAAAGACTCAACTAAATACTCACTTGACTATACAGACTCAACTATATACTCACTTAACTATACAAAAACTCAACTATATACTCACTTAACTATACAAAGACTCAACTAAATACTCACTTGACTATACAGACTCAACTATATACTCACTTAACTATACAAAAACTCAACTATATACTCACTTAACTATACAAAGACTCAACTAAATACTCACTTGACTATACAGACTCAACTAAATACTCACTTAACTATACAAAGACTCAACTAAATACTCACTTGACTATACAGACTCAACTATATACTCACTTGACTATACAAAGACTCAACTACATACTCACTTAACTATACAAAAACACAACTATATACTTACTTAATTATACAAAGACTTAACTATCCACTCACTTAACTATACAAAGACTAATAATGTTTATAAGTTTTAATGATTTAAGAAATAATCATGGATATCTGACAGCTTGATACGCGATGACAGTTTTTCAACAAATTTTGAATGAAGCATATGCAGTTGCAAAACTTTCTGAGTCGAGCAGCATGTCTCACCTACAATAAATATTAATAGCGTTGTAAATGTGGCTGCAGCATTACTCCGTGAAACCTTTACTTTTTCTTGGCTAGGTTGGTTAATTAACATCTGTTTTGTACTGTATTTCCGACGAGTCACATTTTGTAACAATAAAAAAGGGTACTGTACTGATTTGTTTTAAAAATGTGCCGGTTAATAGAACATTTGATGATACAATGCCGTATAAAATAGCTTTTATTGTAACATATAAGAGTTATAAGCACATGACGTGTCGAGAAGAATGCATCTGATGAGGATAGCGAGGAAACGTCTGCACGTTGTCCTCATCCTCAAGTTCCCAAGTTATCCTCACTTTGCCAGATAAGTAAAGATGTCGTGGTTTAATTATTCACTGAAATCCAACACTACCCTTCGTCTCCCTCCCTCAATGCTCTGGTTCACATTGTGAAACCTTTATGATATGTTGTTGGCAGTATTGGGGCTAATTTTAATATAAAATTTAAAAGCGGATGTATTTTATATTATTTATTAAAGTTTTCAGTGGTTTATTATAAAGGAGTGATGCCTTTTCTTACAAATTTTCAACAGACTAGAGGTGAAAAGCATTGCTGGAAGCGAACTCATGTTTCGTTAAACCCTTCGGCTAAAGCGGGGGATGAGGTTGTATGACTCTAGCCTCACAAAAATAAAAACAGCAATCTAGCGAGCGTTAAGGGGTTGGAAAGGACTTGAGATAACATTGATGTTTCCATAGGTTCCTTTGTGTTTCAGCTTGAGCGTTCAGGATATCTTCCACGGAGTGAAATCTGGAACGTAACCTTTACATACCGTAGATAAAACTAACACCCGAAATATCTGTGATAAGGCAAAGCTTAAAAACAGTACTTCCAAATAAAGTTGTGTTTCGTTATAAGATTTTAGTCATAGCTACAATTATTGGCGGGTTTAAGGGAGGGATTTTGGGTCCAAGCCCTCTTCAAATACGGAAAAGTGAAAAAGTTTTTATAAAATATAAAACAACAATATCAATGTAAAATAAATTGCCATATCCGATATTTGCGACCAGGGCGCTCGGCCCTGATTTAAATCTACCTATTAATTAGTAGAATGTGTTTACAAACCTACACTTTTTACTATAATACCATACTATAATCAATAATAAATACGCCCACCCACAATGTAATAAATAAGTGGTTTTCCGGTATGAACTGAAATGGGGCGTCTGCAAAATTCTTTGTAGAAAATATAAAGCTATTAATAAACCTGAAAATGTAAAAGAATTTAATATATGGTAAATGAAAATAGTTAATGATAGTGTAATGTCACAGAGTAGGCCTATAACTATTTCCCTCAGATAGAAGACGCTTAGAGTTTACACTAAAGCTACCATATTTCCTAAATATTTTCCAGGTGGAGGGAGCCCTTCTCTTAACCCCATCCAACAGCCAGCCTTCCTCAAAATATTTTTCTGGATTCACCACTAGCTACAATGGTCAATTTAAAGTTCGTAAATAAAAATCCCACTTTTTGCGAAATGTGTGGGGCAAATCGTGTCAATGGATATTATAGAAATATAAAAATTAGTTAAAGCATAATTTAGAATACAGTTTGATATATTTTGAAATTGAAAACCTTAGCTATTAATTAATAACAAAACCTTTAAAATCAGTTCAGTTCTACCCTTGTGATGATGCTAACTGTGTTGGCGAAATGTGCATGAAAGATTTGTAAACACGGTAGCGCACTAAATAAACAGTAATGAAATTAAATAAACTGTAGTAGAACGGCCAATATAGGGTCATTCTTGGTCGTTTTATGGGAGACTTTAAGAGATTTTGTTTTGCCCGAAACCTACATTTTCGTTCAGAATGGTTCCGGCAAGTAGGCGCTACCAGCCACACTGCCTTAGCCAACATGGCTTTCCTTCAAGGGACTTTTGTCACAAACTCTTCACCCTCGGCACAAACTTTCTTTACCAACCCCTCTCCCCGATCTTACACCATCTGACTCCTACATCTGGGGAATGAAGGAGAAGATTTTCCGTGATGACCCACCAACCACCATCGTCCAACTACAGGAAAAAATAACCATATGTATAAAACAACACATCTTCACCATATGAACAAAACTTCAAGAAAAGTACGGGTGTTGCCTCAAACTGAACGGAGGCCATGTAGAACATGTTTATACCCTTGTCTATCCGATTTATCTTCTTTTTTTTTTATTTGCACGTGTTTGTAAAACTGTGTAAATCAAATGAAACGAATCAAAATCTTACAACTGTTTCAGTACTGTTTATTTTGGCGCATACGGTATTATCTAGTAAGGGTTTATAATTGTTTATTAGGAACGGGTAATATGTCATAGGAAGTAAAGTAACAGCTCTTCCTCGTTGTTCGAAGGTCACAACAAATCATGAAAATCAATCGCTTGATGGTGATCATGCAACCGAACACTTGGCAAAGTTGTTGGTCTACTTGTCGCCACAAATGTTGTAGAAGGCGTTCGTTTAATGTGTACAATTGCATTACCTAGAATAACTTAACCGAGGTAGCTCCTCTACTCCTAAGCCATTTTGTTTAGCTATAAATATTCTTCTGGATGATTGTCGTTGTGAAGAAGGTTTTAAATTATAATAGGCTAAATATTTCAGGGAAACGGTATAAGAAACACTTAGCATATGATTAAGTAAAATAATTACCTTGGTACGTCACTGAGCAACAGTAGCTAATTATTAATTTCACAGTAAAGAGCGTGTACAGAAATAGAAATTCACAATAGCTTGGGGATAAATTCTAAACAAAATGAATAAGGGTTTTGAGATTTCAATATATAAATAAATTTAAAATGTAATGCAATATTTATATTAAATAAATAGAAATACAGAAATCATTACAAGAAAAATAAATATAAATTTGTTAAAAGTAAGAAGTTAAAACATTACATGAGGGGTTTATATATATATATATATATATATATATATATATATATATATATATATATATATATATCGCAATATGTATTCTTGTGTATTAATATAGAACCAAGTCAAAATACAAATACAAGAATTATAATTGAATTTACAATTCACAATTCAATTATAAATAAATTCAACAATAAATTCAATTATAATTCTTGTATTTGTATTTTGACTTGGTTCTTTATATATATATATATATATATATATATATATATATATATATATATATATATATACATATAAGTGAACGTTTGTATGAACGTATGAATGCACCTTATCCGTTACAAACTTATTGTTCCGATTGACATAAAACTTTGGGAAATTGTTGAGTACATTCCTGGGAAGTTTCTGGCATAGTAAGTCTAAAGGGTGTAGCCACGGAGGGGTCATAGGGGGCACGTGACCCCCCAAAACAAATTAATTTTAACAAAAAAATATTAACATATAAAACAGGGTTAGGTTTTTAATAAAACAGCTTCCCGACGATGTAACAATTTTTTTTCAATATGTATTTTTAAGTACCAAATCGCATGAAATACGATTTTTTAAATCTTATCTTATCGTAAGACATTTCATTGAATTTCTTCTAAATGTTGGTTGCCAAGCCACACTCAACAAATTAAAAATAATTGAACTTAATTTTGAAAATCCATGCTTCTCACATTAACAGCTGTATGTGGCTTGTTCACGCGTCGGAAAACATCCCGATTTATTTGGTGTACGCACCAGAAAAAACAAAAATATTGTATATCCGAGTGCACTTAAATAAATACAATCAATCAAGAACTATTATTATTACGCTTTTCTCGATCGACTGCTATAAGTTAAGCTATTATTATGGTAATAAAGTACTAAATTAATTTCAGCTAATTTTACCATGTCATTCATTTACTTTTAGGTGGTACGAAGTTAGCCGGGCAGGTAGTTTGATGAAATAATTTAAAACAAAAAACATTTTTTAAAGTCAATTCCTACCTAGTTCAACAACAAATAATTTAACCTTAGTTATTTTTATTAAATAATTAGAATTTATAGAAATAAAGTAACATAACCTAAGCGTTAAACAGCTTTCCTACCACATAACCTATAACATAAAATCAGCTGTTTTATGAATCATATGTTATCACTTATTTTAAGACAAATACAAAATAACCATATTGCATACCTTGCCCTCTTGTTAAAGGTTTTGGTCCCGTATAAAATTATAATTACCTAATAAAATTTAATTAATGAATCAATATTTGAATGAAACTGTAATTACATCAAGTGTCATCCACTAAAGTTTAAAAAAATTATTTGAACTTGAGTGATTGAATAAAAAATATTTCATCAACGATGGAAAATTTGTGAATGGTATATCTAAGGAGAGTGTGAACTAATAGAAGGAGTTGAATAAATAGAAATGAGTTAAAAGTAAATGAGGTAAAACCATTACACGAAGAGTTTTAAAAATAATTTAAATATAAATTCAACGATGTACGACGAACCGATTTTCCAACAATATAGTAATGTTATAACGTCACAAAACGTGAAATCATAAACACAAATAATAACTTGAAGAATAATAAAAATGAAGAAAATTAGGAAATGAATTGTAAAAGTAAAATTGAACATAATTAAGGAGAATGTAAATATCAATAATGAAATATTGGTATAATTATTAAATAATCAACGAGGACTAATTTCAATGTGTAGTTAAGGGGAACTGGGTTAATTACGGAAGTAGGGTTGGATGTTCAATAAGCGACATGCATATAGCAACAATGGAGGGAAGCAAAGCGACGACTAAGGTGTATAGCGGAGATTCCAGGGGTAACTAGGCAACTTTGTAAACAAATTAACGGTGAACAAAAGTGAACATTAATTATAGAGCGGGCGTCTCAGCTAATGGAGCTACACCTCCCGTTAAAGTTTCTGTGCGTTCACCATACAGTACTAGGTACTGCTATCAGAGAGCGAATTCAGAAAGCTATCGCAGAGCATATGGGAGCCAGCCCCACCCTTAAACCCCCTAACTTGCTCCTTTTCCGCAGCCGCCAACGGCTCCTCGATCACCGCTGCACCTACAAACTCAGCTCCCACACCCACGCCTACTCCACCGAAAACTCCACCCTGCACCTAAAGCAACTTCACCAGCCCCTGCACCATGCCTGTAACAGCGTCTCTTGCACCAGAAACACTTCCGGTCACCCCTACCACCATCCAATCCCCGATGTTATTGAACAATTAATTCAAAAAATGATACAGGCCACCGTCGTCCAGTCCCTCCTCTAAATCGAACGTTCGTCCATCCCTTCCATCATCCTCAGTCATGGCCAGTAACATCCGTGTACGAGTAGTTGCATGGAATGCCAATGGCTTACGGTAAGAACTGCAGTCCTTCGAACGGATCATGACGCGGACATTGCGATCATCTCCGAAACCCTCCACACTCCACTCCACCGATTCTCCCTGTCGTGCTATGTCACCTACAGGGCTGACAAGACCAACACCGGATCTCCAGCTGCTGGAGACACCGCCATCTTTGTGCATCGCAGGATCGCCCACCAACACGTCGCTGCCGTGACGAACGCCATCGAATCCACGTCAAGATTTCAATCAACAGTCAAGAACAACGGTCATCTCTGCCTACAAATCTCCAAATAACCAACTCTCCTCCAAAGACTTTCAAGTCCTCCTTTCCTCACCCACCTCGGTACTCCTGGCGTAGGATCTGAACTGCAAACATCCCGCGTGGTGTACAGCAGATCCACAACTCCTCAGGCAAGAAGCTGCTGTCAAAACCCCACCCACCTCCCCTACGTCCTCGACATCACTGTCACCAACAACTTTATTCTTCCTACAGCAACATTCACCGTAAATGCTCTTTCCTCTCACCACAACCCAGTGCTCATCATAATAGTCCCCAACAACCAGCGCCATCACCCTCCCCCCTGAGACGGATAAACTGGGGGAAATTCAAATCGGATGTAGCCCAGTTATTCCCTCAGGTCCCTCCTGCTATCTCAAACACCATCCAAACAATTACCCTCCAAGCTCAATCACCCTTTCCACCTCAGTCTTGAAAAACACCTCACTATCCCCTTCTTCCCACCAACGTTCGAGCTAGACCTACTAGACCAACTGTTTGACCGAATTCAAGAAGAAGAGGCAACTGCGACGCGTATGGCAACACACCAGAGCTCCGGCGGCCCTCAACTGGCAGATCCTCCTCGTTGAAGCTCTCCTGGAGGACCACAGCACCACCATCTGGGAAGGATACCTCGACTCGTTGGACATTACAGACGCAACAGTATGGAAGGCCACAAGGACGCTGCTGAGGGAGAGGAGGATGACGCACCTACTCACCGCGGGAATGTCCTACTCTGTAGAGGACAGGGCCAAAGTCCCTGCTAACAGCCTTGAAGTCCACTTTGCCTCTCACTCTGACATTGAAGACGAGTATATCTCCTGCTTCGTGGATAGGTACCTCCAGAATTATTTCAATTCGTTACCGGCTGAGGAGGCACTACCTTTCTTCGAGCAAGAGATTTAAAGAGCCACCCAGAACCTCAAACCAAAAAAGGCATCTGCCCTCGAACTGATCATTTAAGCACTCGGCACCCGTCCTCATCTCCTACCTGACAGCCATCTTCTATGGAATCACTGCCCTAAACCACTTTCCTTCCTGCTGGAAAACTGCCAAAATAATCCTTCTGCCCAAGCTGTATAAACACCTCAGCGACCCTGGCAGTTACTGGCCAATCCCCCTCCTTCCCACCGTATCCAAACTCTACGGGCGACTCCTGCATTCACGTCTCTACCATATTCTGAATGGTTTCATCAGACAGAAGAAATTTGGCTTCCAAAAGCAATATTCCACCACCCAGCAGCTACTCAGAGTAACTAACATGGTGGTGGATGCATTCAACAAAAAGCTAACAACAAGTACTATATTTCTGGACGTCAGCAAGGCCTTCTACCGTGTCTAACAACCCGGACTGCTCTAAAAACTGGCCACCAGCCCTCTTCCTATCTCCGCCGCATTCCTTATCCTACCTGTCCGACAGAAGCTTCACCGTTTCTGTCGACAACAGCCTCTCCTAATACAGGCCATCTCTGCGGGTGTCCCCCAGGAGTCGGTTCTGGACCCTCTCCTTTACCTAATCTACGTAACGAGATTCCCCTCCTGCTCAAAGTCACCTTCTACCTGTCTGCGGACGACGCCATGTTTCTTTGGAGCCCGGCGAGTCCAGCTCTCGCCACAAAGGCAATCCAACGGCAAATGGACATCCTGTCGCCGTGACTCCGGCGTTGGAGAGCGACGGTGAATGCAAATAAGTCTGAGACTATCCGCTTCACAAGGAAGGAACAGGAGCCATCATTCTCGATAGCAGGCTCATCTCCTGGAAATACTCGGTAAAGTACCTTAACGTCGTCCTCGATAAGAGACTATCCTTCTCCCAACAGGCATCCTCAGTCCTCAAAAATGCCATGGCCATTAGTTTCCGGTTTTCCCCTCCCCTCCAACCGCAGCCCCCTACCTATAAAAACCAAAGTCCTCCTGTTCCCCCTACTAATCCGACCAGTCCTTACCTATGCCTCTCCCGGTGGCCACTTTTAAAGACGTCAAACCGCAAAGTCCTAGAATAATTCCAAACCCTAGCTCTGAGATATTTCTCCGGTAGCCCATGGTTCCGTAAATACTAAGTCAGCAATTACTATAGTAAGAGTGCCGTTTCAGTTATCAGGTACTATGCTACATTTAAGTTAATGTTAGATTCAAGTAATTTATTTGACTTATTTGTTTAGTTTTGGGCAATTAGGATGTTAAGTGTAACATTAGATTTAAGTGACATTTTTGTCTTAATTTTTAGTGATGTACTAGTAAAAGATAATGCACATATGTTAGAGCTATGTTCGCAGCAGAATTGCCAGAAAAATCTAGCGCTATAGAAAAAAAAATAAAATAAAAAATAAATAATTATAAGGTCAGTCAGCCACTATCCTATAAAATAATGTCACCTATCATTCCTAATCTAAACCCAACCAGTCCTATTTCCAAATGCAATTCCCAAAAGCGCTGAACACATATTGATACAAGCAGCCAGTGTTCCCAACATATGCTGCAAATACACGGGGGTCACCTAACCCTCTCCTTTCTACTGACTGAGAGCATATCGGAAAGGCCTTCCTGTAAGGAGAGACTACCATGTAGCAAGCAGAGAGAAATATCGGTCCTTTATTTGTGAAATTAGGCACTTGAAAATGTTTAAAAATATAACAAAATTTTGTTGTCTCACGTAACTGTTAAAAATTAAAAAAAGGAATATATTGACAATAACAGTTTGACTCACGTTCGCCTGGAGAGGGTGTGGTTAGCGTCGAAAGCAGTATTATGGAGCCGAAACTCTGTTTTTGATACAATCTTCAAACTTGTGCCAACTATAGTAATAACAATAATATATATATATATATATATATATATATATATATATAAACAATAAATATATATATATATATATATATATATATATATATATATAAATATCGCAATATGTATTCTAGTGTATTAATAAAGAACTAAGTCAAAATACATATACAAAAATCATAATTGAAAAAAATATAATTGTAAATATAATATTAATAATATAATATATAATAATTTATATAATATATAATAATATATGTAATATATAATAATATATAATAGAATATATAATATATAATTCTAATATAATTGTAAATTCAATTATAATTCTTGTATTTGTATTTTGACTTCGTTCTTTATATATATATATATATATATATATATATATATATATATATATATATATATATATATATATATACATATATATATATATATATATATATATATGTATATGTATATAGAAGTATATAGATAGATAGATACACATCACACAAACACACACACACACACACATACACACACACACACACACACACACACACACACACACACACACACATACACACACACACACACACACACACACACACACACATACACACACCCACACACACAAACACACACACACACACACACACACACACACACACACACACACACACACACACACACACACATACACACACACACACACACACACACACACACACACACACACACATACACACACCCACACACACACACACACACATACATACACACACACACACACACACACACACACACACACAGAGTCAGTAATGACAAGTCATTACGTAGTGCGATCAAAAGTGTTTTGTCTCAGTAAAAATGTCAGAAATATTCCTAAAATTTGGAAATTTATTCATTATTTTGTTTTTACGCAATTTCCTTATTACGTTAAAATGTTTTTAATGATTTTCATAATGAGAGTACAAATATTTTCGAAAAAATATAAATTCCCTTAAAAATACCAATGCATTTATACGCGTTTCTAAACTACACTTGTTTTGAAGCAACTCGAATTAATTTAACAGGCAGTTTATCAGATTAATAACTTTTAGAAGTAAATGAGTTTAAGAGTTGTAAATATAAAATGGTTCCAGTTAGATTTCCTTCCTCCATAAATTGCATGTCGTGAAATATTTTATTGACTTTTTAGTTGTCAAAGAAGTGATTTCCCAGTTTTATCTCAGGAAGACAGTATTCAGTTTTATTACACAATAAAGGCGAAAAAAACTAGAGCAAGGGGAATTGCTTAAGGTTTTTAGTTTTATTGGTTAGATTTTTCCTCTACATAAATCTTTACAGTTTTTTAAAACAATAAAATTTGAGTTTCCGAAAAAAAGTCTAGTAAGTTTTGAAATAATTTATATTAATGCGAAATATATTTGTCTTTTTCAAAATAAATTTTAATTATATTTAAAACTAGCAAATAACGCAATGGTATTATTCATTAGCAGAAGGAAATAAGTAAATAATATAAAAAAATATTTTATTTTATTTCTGAAGATAATTACCGTGTAATCGAAATGTACATAAAGTAATTTTAGTAACATAAAGATTTTTGTATTGTGATTTGTGGCTTTTATTTATTTAGTTATATAGTTACAATTTATATGAATGTATAATTTTACGGAATCACAATATTAGGTGGCAAATTAGAAAGCAAAAATAATTATTAACACTAAATATTACAAATAATATTCGAGCTGGCTTGTGAGTGAAAGTTATAATTAAAGAATAAAAATATGGTACAACTCACAAATATAAAACTTTTTATTTCATACGCGTTTCAACGACTAATTTGTCGTCATCCTCAGTGAAAATACACAAATCAAATTAACTAAAGAAATATATATATATATATATATATATATATATATATACATATACATATATATATATATATATATATATATATATATATATATATATATATATTAAGCAAAACCTATAAATTTTAACAAAAGTAAAAACAAAAGAATAAAAAAATTTATATTTGTGAGTTGTACCATATTTTTATTCTTCAACTAAATATTACATTTAAGAATTGAATTAATATTTGAAAAATTGTATTAATATCGTGTTGTCCACTAAAAGTATAAAAAAGTGTATTTTAACGTGAGGGGAAGGAATAAAAAATTATTTAATTAAATATTGATAGTTTGAACAAGATATATAAATAAATATATATAGGTTGAGTGTGAACAAATAGCAGACATTGAAAAAGGCGATATAAACATCAAGTCTCATCCACTACAAGTTTACTTTGTCATCCACTAACAAACCCAAAAACATTTGCTGAACCTTCGTGGTATTATTGATAATATTAATTTAAAACTCATTATTTATGTTAAAACACAGACCTTGTAAAAAAAATGTGTTTTTTAATAAATTTATCAGATAAATGTAAACTTATAACAATGTTTACAATGTTAAAGAAAAATTAGAGTCTTCAATCCACCGACGGTACAAATTCTAAACCAGCGCCTCTCCAAACTGTTGTTGCTGGATTTGTGTAACTTATTTGTTTCAGAGAAAAAAAGAGAATTGACTTATCGTTGTTGGGGATCACACAAACATCCCTTCTCGAGAAATAGGCTCAGTAAGTTATGTATGACGTGATACGTATGCGAGGACTGGCAAAATACTTTGCATTTCCACAAGACGCCCGTACACCTGGGGATATGTATTCGGGGGAGAAAAATCTGGCCGATATTCCCTCAGCCACTGCTTGTCACCGTCTCTATTAACCGACTTTATAGATTAGTATGATTGTTTAATAAGTTAATTAAACCTAACATTATCTTAGCCACTTGGAAAGCTGCTACAATCTCTTCATTGCATCTGTGATCCAAGCAACACAGTGGATTATCTGTACACCTAAAGTACTTGAGTTACTCGATAAGAATGCATGGCCTACTCCAACACAAACAATATTACACTCTAAACGAAATGGTAACGGCAGCATAAATACTGGTGCTACCGTCTGCTCCTTACATCTCACCCAAAATGCGCCCTCGAAGTATCACTAAAGGTATTCAATTCTTTGTTATTAAACTTTAAAGTCGGTTTTAATGCTATTTACCCTGTCTTCAATTTCTTCAATTTGATTAAAGAATATGTCTTGTCATTTTAGGTAATTTCATTGCCAAAATGGAATATAGAAAATAATCACATTTTACGTAGTCACTCTTCAGAAGAGAGGTCATGGCGAGGTAATGGAGATTGTGACACCTCACTTGAGGTCATTGTGATGGAGAATCTCTAAGAAACGAGTTCAACAGCTGTATAAATAGACTCATTATATACTGAGCTAAACAAAACTAATCTTTACCCACTTTGTAAATCAAAGATGGAAAGACAAACGTTTCACTGAACATTTTAACATTTACGTTGAAAAAATAATTAAAAGTGTTTAAAATTGAGAGGAATATTACAAATTGTAATATTGAGTGAGAGAAAATATCAAACGTGAAATGTGCAGATGACGCCTAACCGAAGGGTGAATGAAATTTCATCACACGAATGGAAATTAATACTTCTAAAATAAAACAAGTAAAAAAGGATATTCGAAAGTAAAGTCCTACTCTAGTCAACAAAGCAAAATTTTATTTTCGTTACTTTGTACTAAATAATTACAATTAATATAAATAAACTAAAATAACTTATACGTTAAAACAACTGTTCCACCACATGACCTATAACATAAGATCAGCTGTTTTATGAAATCATATAACACTTATTTTAACGCTAACGGGACGAAGTAACTATATTGCATACCTTGCCCCTTTTGTGAAAATTTTTCTCCCATATGATACTAAAATTAACTAATTATTAAATTGAATTAATTAATTTATATTTGAAAACATGTGTGTTAACATCAAGTGTCATATAATCAAAAAATGTATTAGAAGCTTGAGTAGATGAATAAAAGGTATTTTATTAACTATCAAAAATTTGAATTTGATATATATATATTTATGTAAACTGATATGATATATACTTTCACGGATGGAAAAATATGATGAATAGTTATTATCTGGAATCCATCCGTTCATTCTGCAGTGCATAAAATCGCAGTTCCGACGTTTTGCTACAATTTCATCTAGCATTGACGAGGTGAACCCAACAACAGTTGAAGCAATTAATACGTTTACCTAAATTTTCAATATTTAATGACCTATTTTAATAGGTCATACAACTTACCTTTATCAAAAATTTTAAAATGGTTTCGAAGTAAACAACAATAGATTAAACAATATACAGAGCTTTAAATAAGCGGAACTGATATGAAATAAAGATTAAATAACAAAGAACGTTGTAGCTGATAAGATAAAGACGATTCCCAATTAGGAAAGAACAGTTAATAAGATGTTCTGACAGATGGAGGACCTCCAAAACGCGTCAACGAGTAGTGTAACAATGGTGGGAATGGCAGGTAATTAGATACTCTAAATAACAATAGTACATATACCGTAGTATTATGTCATAAAATAAGGCGGAAAACATACGGACACTCAAGAAAACAACCGAGATGAGTTACACTTACATGGACTGTCTTCGTCGCCTGTAACTTTGAACATATATTTTAAGTTTCATTGGCGAAAAAAGTACTACATTTTTGTTAAATGGATTGTTGCCGGGCTCGGAGAGGACGGCCTGTTCGCCCGTACTTGGGACCCCCAACGGTATTTAAATGTAATATGTTAGTGTGTGAACAATATATATATATATATATATATATATATATATATATATATATATATATATATATAGTATATATATATATATATATATAGTAATATTTAAAAAAGTGCGTAAAATGTGTTCGTGAAGATAACTAGGGCAAGCACCGTCTGCGGGAACCTGTTTAGGGTAATGCCTAATCAAGCTGAGTACGTATGATAAACATTGGCGAAGGAAATGGTTAATCAATAAACTCTTATTAACGTCATAACCTATTTCACTGGAAAACGTTTTAGATACTAATTATAAATTATTTGAAAAGCAATTGGAGTAAAATTTTAATAAATCTGACAGGTTTTAAAATGAATTTTATAGCATTTTTATGTTTTGCGTGTTCGTCTAGTCTATCCGTGTAGAATTTGCATTCCACCTTTAAAACTAATTATAAATAAATACATTTACTGTTAATAGAAATCTGAAATATTGTACAGAAATGTAAATAAATGATTTCTATTAATATCGATCGGCAAAAGAACCACTAAATACTGGTATATTTCAGCAGACGAGTTTCGCACTAGACCAGTGTATTATTCAATGCTGTGAGTCATGGACAAGACTATTGCTCAGATATGTTGTATTATTATGGGTCTGTTGTGTATTGGTGTTCTGTATTGTCCAATACACCACAGACTCACACCAATACAACACACCTGAGCAACAGTCTTGTCCGTGACTCACAGCATTGAATAATGCACTGATATAGTGCAAAACGCGTCTGCTGAAAAAGATCAGTGAGTAGCGGTTTTATTTTGCCAGGTGATATCAATAAAAATAATTAAAAAACCTCAAGATATATATCACAAAAGCAGCACACAAAATAAATTAATACTTTATGTTGAATATTTGCTAAATATCAAAATACTGTATTAATTATAGTACAATTCATTAAGTAACAGCTCTTTAATAAACTTCTAATAGCCTAAAACATTAGATCTGTAATTGTTTAATATTTATGGAATCTTTAACACGTTATATATTTAACAATATTACTAAGGTATATTAATTGAATAAATAATGGTCACTAAACCTTTTTTGTATCTACTAACAATTTTTGTATCTAGTATTTTAGAGTCTTTCAAATTAACAAAATACACGAGTTTCTCCTCCAAATATTTGTTTTACGTCTTTTTTTTTAATAATTGCTATACATTTAAAACTTGATTAATCGAGAAATGGTTTTGTAAATTCAAAGTAATATCCGTTTACTCATGAATATTCATTACCTTTGAGAGAACTTCTGAACCCGATGGCATTTTATTAAATGCTGTAATAAACCTTGATATCGCTGTAAGATGGTTCTTTGGCTGTTTTCATTGGCACATTTCCAGAAAATGTTTTCGATGGCACATTCCCAAAAGATATAGTTTGTGCTAAAAGTATAAAAATGTCGTTCTTGATTGCGACACGAATCCTCTTTGATGTAGGCGGGTAACACCGCAAGGCGTATTTTAATGGATTTGTCACTGCCAGCTGTTTAGGACTAAGCTCGTACCGTTTCTACGCCATTATAACTGTTGGTTAGTGACTTTAAACCCAGGCATTCACGAAGGGAAATCGCTATAAAGGCTCTGGACATCAGGAGACACACTAAAACTCTGCTTGGGCACTTCTTAGCATGTCACGTTTACTACCTGCGCAACCAATATTCCACCCTTGGTTATAGCGTGGGCACTTCTTAGCATGTCACGTTTATTCCCTGCACAACCAATGTTCCACCCTTGATTATAGCGTGGGCAGTTCTTAGCATGTCACGTTTACTCCCTGCGCAACCAATATTCCACCCTTGGTTATAGCGTGGGCACTTCTTAGCATGTCACGTTTACTCCCTGCGCAACCAATAATCCACCCTTGGTTATAACGTGGGCACTTCTTAGCATGTCACGTTTACTCCCTGCGCAACCAATAATCCACCCTTGGTTATAGCGTGGGCACTTCTTAGCATGTCACGTTTACTCCCTGCGCAACCAATATTCCCCCCTTGGTTATAGCGTGGACAGTTCTTAGCATGTCACGTTTACTACCTGCGCAACCAATATTCCACCCTTGGTTATAGCGTGGGCAGTTGTTAGCATGTCACGTTTACTCCCTGCGCAACCAATATTCCCCCCTTGGTTATAGCGTGGGCAGTTGTTAGTATGTCACGTTTACTCCCTGCGCAACCAATAATCCACCCTTGGTTATAGCGTGGGCACTTCTTAGCATGTCACGTTTACTCCCTGCGCAACCAATAATCCACCCTTGGTTATAGCGTGGGCACTTCTTAGCATGTCACGTTTACTCCCTGCGCAACCAATAATCCACCCTTGGTTATAGCGTGGGCACTTCTTAGCATGTCACGTTTACTCCCTGCGCAACCAATAATCCACCCTTGGTTATAGCGTGGGCACTTCTTAGCATGTCACGTTTACTCCCTGCGCAACCAATATTCCACCCTTGGTTATAGCGTGGGCACTTCTTAGCATGTCACGTTTACTCCCTGCGCAACCAATAATCCACCCTTGGTTATAGCGTGGGCACTTCTTAGCATGTCACGTTTACTCCCTGCGCAACCAATAATCCACCCTTGGTTATAGCGTGGGCACTTCTTAGCATGTCACGTTTACTCCCTGCGCAACCAATATTCCACCCTTGGTTATAGCGTGGGCAGTTCTTAGCATGTCACGTTTACTCCCTGCGCAACCAATAATCCACCCTTGGTTATAGCGTGGGCACTTCTTAGCATGTCACGTTTACTCCCTGCGCAACCAATAATCCACCCTTGGTTATAGCGTGGGCACTTCTTAGCATGTCACGTTTACTCCCTGCGCAACCAATATTCCACCCTTGGTTATAGAGTGGGCACTTCTTAGCATGTCACGTTTACTCCCTGCGCAACCAATATTCCACCCTTGGTTATAGCGTGGGCACTTCTTAGCATGTCACGTTTACTCCCTGCGCAACCAATATTCCACCCTTGGTTATAGCGTGGGCAGTTCGTAGCATGTCACGTTTACTCCCTGCGCAACCAATAATCCACCCTTGGTTATAGCGTGGGCACTTCTTAGCATGTCACGTTTACTCCCTGCGTAACCAATAATCCACCCTTGGTTATAGCGTGGGCACTTCTTAGCATGTCACGTTTTCTCCCTGCGCAACCAATAATCCACCCTTGGTTATAGCGTGGGCACTTCTTAGCATGTCACGTTTACTCCCTGCGCAACCAATAATCCACCCTTGGTTATAGCGTGGGCACTTCTTAGCATGTCACGTTTACTCCCTGCGCAACCAATAATCCACCCTTGGTTATAGCGTGGGCACTTCTTAGCATGTCACGTTTACTCCCTGCGCAACCAATATTCCACCCTTGGTTATAGCGTGGGCACTTCTTAGCATGTCACGTTTACTCCCTGCGCAACCAATATTCCACCCTTGGTTATAGCGTGGGCACTTTTTAGCATGTCACGTTTACTCCCTGCGCAACCAATATTCCACCCTTGGTTATAGCGTGGGCAGTTCTTAGCATGTCACGTTTACTCCCTGCGCAACCAATATTCCACCCTTGGTTATAGCGTGGGCAGTTCTTAGCATGTCACGTTAACTCCCTGCGCAACCAATATTCCACCCTTGGTTATAGCGTGGGCAGTTCTTAGCATGTCACGTTTACTCCCTGCGCAACCAATATTCCACCCTTGGTTATAGCGTGGGTTGTTCTTGACAGATTATTCCGGGCAACGTTTAGGAGCTTATGTAACTTACAGCTCACAGTCGTAAGTTAGTTTCGGGCTACAGTCGGTGATATTGTTGCTATTATATATATTAGGTATAGCCCGAATCTCGATTCCAGGAATCGTCGATTGTAATGGTATCGAGCCTATACTCGATTCTCCATTGAGTAAAATGTCAATTCCGATTATTGGTTTTATAGCTGTTCAAACACGTATGCGGAGGAATTTATAGGGAAAATAAATAATGATTGATTATACCTTATTTATATATTACAATAATTACTTTGGACGAATTAAACGATTAAAGCAAATGTCTATATGAGGTAACAAAAATATTATTAATTATGAAGAAATACGGTTGAAAACACTTCCGGTCAGTTGATTTGTTACCGCTCTTCTCGCTCTTATTTGGTGTCTGACTCTCACTAGGACGGGTTCGTCTCTCTCTCTCTCTCTCTCTCCCCCTCTTTCTCCTTCTCTCCCTCCTCCCGACTTTGGCCGCCATCCCTTCATATCGAAACAAAACATAAATAAAATGTAGTCACAATTTCTCCAGTTATACAAACCGAAATGGCTGTTACTGAAGTTATATTGTAATTACGTTTGTAATTTTAAATAAATCATTATACTTTTATTCGATATGTTTGTCATGCTTTCAGAAATTCCTATTGATAAAGTTGAACGCTTTTTGTAGTCTATTACATTAAAACGGAGCTTTTAAAAGGCTTTATCATATGACCTTAATATTAACTTGATATAACTGAAGATGTTAACTAAATTCATTAATAACTTAGAAGAATCGAGAATCGAGAATCGACTTAGGAATCGAGAATCGGAAGAAAAAGTTTAGAATCTAGCTGGGAATCGGATTCGAAAATTTTTGTTATAGGTATATATATATATATATATATATATATATATATATATATATATATATATACATATCAGATATATAAATATTATTATTATCTATAGCATGATATTTTATAACTATAGTAAGTTATATCAACTTAACAAATTCAAAAATCTATACAGAACACAGTAGCGTAATTATAATAATTAAACAAAAATAAGCTACGGTAACACATTTCGGTACACAGTTAGCATCATCAGAAGCTTACAAACATACTGAGTGTTTGTGTATAACCTTCTGATGATGCTAACAGTGTTAGCGAAATGTATATCAAGGTTGTTTAAATATATGTAGCAATGGTTATTGTTGTTTAATGATGTTAATAAATTATTGTAATCAATGATTTTCTTAAACGTTTAAAATAAAACATGACAAAACTTATCGTCTTTTAGTACTTTTAAGTGTATTAACCTATTTCAATTGTTTCGTTATCCATATAAATTATGAATTAGGTATTATGTAAAACAGTAGGAAATGTTATTGGACTTATGTTAATTTTGTTTCTAATCTAGTCGGAAGATGATATTTCTCAAAGCATCCATCGGAAACCTTATTATATAGTCGCCTCTAAACAGTTTGTATAACTCTTAGTTTTTGAGTGTATTTATGTATATAAAAGCTAATGCACAGAGATCTGGTAAATTGCTTATAGTTTTATTAATTTACCTTTTTTTTGAAATTTGTAATAGCCAAAATTCAGTAATTACACAATTGGTATGAAAAATAAAATAAACATAAGTAAAAATAATATTAGACAAAAAAATTAAAAAAAACACTACTTACCGGTATTTTTTAGCTAATGCGTTTCACACTAGGTCAGCGCATAGTTCAATGCTGTGTGTTGTTTCACCTGAGCAACAGTCTTGTTCGTGACTCACAGCATTGAATAATGCGCTGAACTAGTGCGAAATGGGTTTGCTGAAAAATATCAGGGAGTATTGGTTTTTTTTGCCAGGTTAATACAAAAAGTGTAACTATAGAAAAACCTCAAGATGTAGTACACAAAAACAATAAATAATTTTGATTGACTGAAGAGAACGTCAAGTTTAGATTTGGAACCGTTCTACGTCTCTAACTGTGTTATGGTAATGCATTTAATGGTCCCGGTTGTTATTAGTACGTGTAATAAAGCCTATGCTGTAACTGTCAAGGTCTGGTGGTTGTAAAAAGGAAACCAGAAATATTACGACCTCCCCACCCAGTGAAGGTTCTTGCCAAGTGCACTTGTATTTAGATGCGGGAAAGGGGGAGAGGTGTGCCTCCTGGATCTGTATATTCCCATGTCAGTGAACTTATACTTACGGTTTGTCTAAGCCTTTCTACATTGTTCACCCAAGTAACTATCTATCCATATGAAAGATTACGAACTCCATATTTTAAGTAGTGATTCTAATATATCCACAACAATCACTTCTAAAAAAGCGGAATATTTTTAATGATAAATAAAATAACTGGATAGTGAAAGATTTGCAAACGTTTACGTAAACTGAGGTTATGTACGAGACGAAAGGTAAAACACTGTCTCCCATTTTGATTATTTTCTCAAGTTATGAAATGTTAAAAGAAGTAATTTACAGAGAATAATTTTAACATTAGCTAATTAAAGAAAACCCATTGAGGATTCAGAAATGTTAAATTTTTCACAATAACTGAACGTAGTATTTTTTTCAGAAATATCTTAATCCACTAAAATTTATGTTGCTTCCCCAATGGAAAAGGTTAATTGAAAAAGTTTCTAATTATGTGTGTAAGGGAGGACGTATATATGTGAGGGCACATAGGAAAATGTACTATGGTGGGGGACAAATATAATTTAATAAATATATGTATATATATATATATATATATATATATATATGTATATATATATATATATATATATATATATATATATGTATATATATATATATATATATATATATATATATATATATATATATATATTTATATATATATATATATAGCCTATATCCTTGAAATACATAGTAATAATTTTTTTTGTAAGAAAAATATTTGAACAAAGAAGAAAGTAAAAATTCAAAATTTAATTAAAAAAGAGGAGGAAGAAAACATTTTACTAGGAGGCCTATATGAATTAAAAACATTTTATTAGAAAAATTACAGACCTATTTTTTACATATTGAAAAATGCGTTTTAAATTTATACGCGTATGTATATGGTAAAATTTATAATCTCTTGACACACATTAAAAACATTGGGAAAACTGCATATAATTTTAGTTTACCGCATATGTAAATGATTATTTACTAACATATTAAAATATGCATTTTATAGAATGGTCCAGCCATTTAAGTGTAGATCTGTGAGTGATGCAGTGTATATTTGATAGTTGAAATAATTATTTCAACGTATATGCAGTTTTTAATGTTAATAAAAGGTCATAACGACATTTCTTAATTAAAACTTCAATACGAATGACTTAGAGTAAAATTTGTCTGTTCTAAAACAGAAGCTGAATATAGAGTGACGTCACGTGATCCCCAAAGGGGAATTTATTAGGAACGTGCTCCTCTTGTTCGGTGCAATTGTCTCTGAAGTGAGTTAAGATGGTTCTCTTTCTTGGGAGAAATGGGCGAGCCTTAATCAACAGCGGTTTTGCAAATCTTAGAAACAAACTCCTTTTTGTGTTCAGTGGAGTACCTTTATTCATATTAAGTATCACATTATTACGGGTTAACCTATATTTATTTTATAAATAAATTATTCCATTGCTTTTACTAAGATTGTTTTTATAAAATCAGTTTTAATTGACAACCGAGTGATTCAAAATAATCAAAAACTAAACAAGTAATATAAAAACAAATTTAAATAAATTCCTACTGAGGTTAACGAAAAAAAATTATTTTGGTTACCCTAGATCACTATTTATGATATTGTGTGGTAACCATGGCAACAGTTTAAGGTTGTACAATGAAGGTTTCGACGACAACCAAATAAGCGAAAAAAATTCACATAGATCTTTGAGAAATATACTTCTAGGTATTGAAAAGTTGGCAAACTGCCAAGGGCTAGACTTCGAACATGAAGATTCTCAGTTTGAATCCTAAAACAAAAATATATTTACGTCCCATATATATTACACAAACAAATATTTACGTCTCATATATATATTTCCAAACAAAAATATATTTACGTCTCATATATTTTCCACAAACAAAAATATATTTACGTCTCGTATATATTTCACAAACAAAAATATATTTACGTCTCATATATATATTTCACAAACAAAAATATATTTACGTCTCATATATTTTACAAACAAAAATATATTTACGTCTCGTATATATTTCACAAACAAAAATATATTTACGTCTCATATATACATTTCACAAACAAAAATACATTTACGTCTCATATATTTTCCACAAACAAAAATATATTTACGTCTCGTATATATTTCACAAACAAAAATATATTTACGTCCCATATATATATTTCACAAACAAAAATATATTTACGTCTCATATATTTTCCACAAACAAAAATATATTTACGTCTCGTATATATTTCACAAACAAAAATATATTTATGTCTCATATATATATTTCACAAACAAAAATATATTTACGTCTCGTATATATTTCACAAACATAAATATATTTACGTCTCATATATATTCCTCGAAAAAAATATATTCACGTCACATTTATATGCCACAATCAAAAATATATTCACGTCTCATTTATATGCCACAAACAAAAATATATTCTCGTCACATTTATATGCCACAAACAAAAATATATTCTCGTCACACTTATATGCCACAAACAAAAATATATTCTCGTCACATTTATATGCCACAAACAAAAATATATTCTCATCACATTTATATGCCACAAACAAAAATATATTCTCGTCACATTTATATGTCATAAACAAAAATATATTCTCGTCACATTTATATGCCACAAACAAAAATATATTCTCGTCACATTTATATGCCACAAACAAAAATATATTCTCGTCACATTTATATGCCACAAACAAAAATATATTCTCGTCTCATTTATATGCCACAAACAAAAATATATTCTCGTCACATTTATATGCCACAAACAAAAATATACTCGTCACATTTATATGCCACAAACAAAAATATATTCTCGTCACATTTATATGTCATAAACAAAAATATATTCACGTCATATTATATTCCACAAACAAAAATATATTCTCGTCACATTTATATGCCACAAACAAAAATATATTCACGTCACATTTATATGCCACAATCAAAAATATATTCACGTCTCATTTATATGCCACAAACAAAAATATATTCTCGTCACATTTATATGCCACAAACAAAAATATATTCTCGTCACATTTATATGTCACAAACAAAAATATATTCTCGTCACATTTATATGTCACAAACAAAAATATATTCTCGTCACATTTATATGCCACAAACAAAAATATATTCTCGTCACATTTATATGCCACAAACAAAAATATATTCTCGTCATATTATATTCCACAAACAAAAATATATTCTCGTCACATTTATATGCCACAAACAAAAATATATTCTCGTCATATTATATTCCACAAACAAACATATATTTGTCACAATATTATTCCACAAACACAAATATATTCTCGTCATATTATATTCCACAAACAAACATATATTTGTCACATTATTATTCCACAAACACAAATATATTTAGGTCACATTTTTCTAAGTATTCTTATATTAAGAACAGGTTAACGTGTTGTAATATTCTAAAACATAAGCCTTGGTTTTACTCACATTTATAAATGAAATGTATTTGGTTCATTTCCTTTATTTTAAAATCTGAAAACGATTAAATTTTCACAGCATAAACACTCGAATATGGTAAATCTAGCATTATGCTTTTCATTTTATAGTAGTAATAAAAAAAAAAACATTGGACATAACAGGGTAAACGATGCGAAAACATTGCGGGGGTAGGTAACAAAAGGACAAAGGGTCTGTGATCAGCCTTCTGTGAAACTATTCCAATAATGCTCGGTGCTCAAAAACCAATTAAAATAACAGGACCACTCGTCTGTGCTAATTGAAATTATTGCTTATCCCCAAATATTTAGATATAGATACTACGTGTAACATTTATACAACTATTAAAATATACAATACAATAATACAAAATCCACATACATATTCACGTTGTTTAGTTACAATTATCAGATTTCATTAAACGTGCAACAACACAATACAGCTAAAACTATGATGACATTATTTACAAAATGCAGAAAACTAGGAGTATACTAGGAAAACAAAAACATCATTTAGTAATAAACCTAACGATGTAAGGTAGATTATCGAAACTCTTTCGAAAGATTTAGAAAGGAATTTTTAGAATGTGACTGTCGTAAAAATGGATGGTATAGTACAGACCATGTGGCCGTCCACTTGGCCTTGAGAGATCGCACAAAATTTCCAATGTACTACCACTTCTGAAAACACGTTACATATTCAGAGTGTTCTATACTTCAACAGTTTCTGCGTCCGATATATCTACACATATTTCAAGATTGTTTGTTATTTCATACCAAAGCTAATTTATCATCGAATTTATCTAAAAACCACCGTCTTATGCAAGTCAGAGTTTTGACAGTCCTTATCATGTTTGCAGGAAAGTATTTATACTGATTCTCTACCTCCGCTCTCGCTAATGCGATCTCTCAAGGCCAAGTGCACGGTTACAGAGTCCGCACTATACAAGACATAACTAGAAAAATAATGTAGTAAATAGGTAAATGTACAAAAATTTAGTGTTTAGTAAAATTTATTTTTACGAATTCAAGGTTATAGAAAATCTGGTTTTATACGTGTCCGACCCATTATATTCATTACAGGGAAATTCGTCGATATATAAATCATTCTTTTTGTTAAGAGATAAATAATAACATTTTGACATAATAATGTACAGTACAGAGAGCATAATACACGACCAATAAGTTAACGTGTTTTACAAAATCATACGTTTTCACCTAATTTAATTAAATATACGATATCTATGAACATATAGGAAATTTCATTTTAAAACAATATGATCATATCCTTCAAATAACATTTAAAGTAATACATAATCAGCTGTTTACCTTATCCAACTTCACGTCATTGTTGTTGTTGCAATAAAAAACAAGATAGTACGTTTGCCTTCGGGAATGTATCGAATAATCCTGTTGGCCGAAATGAATGACTTTCACCTCTAAAAATGTGGCGCAAGTGCTTAAAGACGTTCTCATTTCTGTGAAACACAAAAACACAATCAAATAAGGGCAATATAAAGAAAACAGATCATTAGGAAAAACATGCAACGGTGTAACATGCTCAAAAATCTTTGGTTACGATTCAGCATGTTCCAAAATATTTGTTATTATAGATAATGTAAAAATCGGCTTAGTTTAAAGACATTTTTGATTCTAAAAATCTTTTAAGACAACGCTAGGACAAAAAAAGACCCCATGATAAACTGTAAACCAATGAAAGGCCTTTTCTAAGTGTATAAAGGGGTATGTTAGCGTTAGTAAATTTGTTTGATGGCAAACAATTCCTCTACCAGCCACGTTGGAGGGAGGTCGTCATGGGCTTGCAATCTTTATAATTTTTGTGTTACATTTTTAATAATTTGATTTTATAAATTTATTCACTACAGAAAATGTTTTATAAGTAGCTTTGTTTCGTTAATTTTTGTATTATCAAAATTTAGCTGCATTATAAGAGTACACTGGTATAGTTTTAATACGTGGTAACAAAGGCCGTGAAAGTTTAACTGATTGTTAACGTACGTTTTAAATCTAATTTCTAGATATTTGCGATAGATACAAATCAGTAAATATACATATCCAGTGTATTAACTTAGCGTCGTCTTAACCATTTGTAAAAAGTGAACCTTTTGTGTTTTCATCCACGTTGTTAGACTGGTAAAAAAGAATTTTTTTTTCAAGTGTAATATTTCAAATTATTTTAAAATTTAATTTTTTTTTGAAAATACAAACCAGAATATTAATGTGATCTGTCTTTTTTAGAACGATTTGGATAAACAGATAAATCTTACTAAGCCTAATTTTAAGATACAACTGTTAAGGAAAAAAACTGACCCGGAGAATCTTTTGAAGGTATAAAGAATAATAATTTGTGAAAAAAGGTAGTTAAGGTTTTTTAAATAAAGCAAACTAAATTAAAGCACACGCCCATTTTCAAAATACTGGTGGGTGACAACGAGAAAAGTCTAGGAGGAGGAGAAAGAATTTGCTTAGCATAGAAATAATAAATGAAAAGGTAAGATGAATACGTCTTACCAATGTCTATCGGAAAGATCACGTGATAGGTTCAAGCCAAAACATATACATCATAGTAATACATTGAAGCGGAGAATAATGGAAATTTGGAAAGTAGAAGTGGATGGCAGCATATGCCAAAACATATACATCATAGTAATACATTGAAGCGGAGAATAATGGGGATTTGGAAAGTAGAAGTGGATGGCAGCATAAGCCAAAACATATACATCATAGTAATGACTTGAAGCGGAGAATAATGGGGATTTGGAAAGTAGAAGTGGATGGCAGCATAAGCCAAAACATATACATCATAGTAATGATTTGAAGCGAAGAATAATGGGGATTTGGAAAGTAGAAGTGGATGGCAGCATAAGCCAAAACATATACATCATAGTAATGCAATGAAGCAGAGAATAATGGGAATTTGGAAAGTAGAAGTGGATGGCAGCATAAGCCAAAACATATACATCATAGTAATGACTTGAAGCGAAGAATAATGGGGATTTGGAAAGTAGAAGTGGATGGCAGCATAAGCCAAAACATATACATCATAGTAATGCATTGAAGCGGAGAGTAATGGGGATTTGGAAAGTAGAAGTGGATGGCAGCATAAGCCAAAACATATACATCATAGTAATGATTTGAAGCGAAGAATAATGGGAATTTGGAAAGTAGAAGTGGATGGCAGCATAAGCCAAAACATATACATCATAGTAATACATTGAAGCGGAGAATAATGGGGATTTAGAAAGTAGAAGTGGATGGCAGCATATGCCAAAACATATGCATCATAGTAATGCAATGAAGCGGAGAATAATGGGGATTTGGAAAGTAGAAGTGGATGGCAGCATAAGCCAAAACATATACATTATAGTAATGCAATGAAGCAGAGAATAATTGGAATTTGGAAAGTAGAAGTGGATGGCAGCATAAGCCAAAACATATACATCGTAGTAATGCATTAAAGCGGAGAATAATGGGGATTTAGAAAGTAGAAGTGGATGGCAGCATAAGCCAAAACATATACATCATAGTAATGATTTGAAGCGAAGAATAATGGGGATTTGGAAAGTAGAAGTGGATGGCAGCATAAGCCAAAACATATACATCATAGTAATGCAATGAAGCAGAGAATAATTGGAATTTGGAAAGTAGAAGTGGATGGCAGCATAAGCCAAAACATATACATCGTAGTAATGCATTAAAGCGGAGAATAATGGGGATTTAGAAAGTAGAAGTAGATGGCAGCATACATTTAAAAAAATGTAAGGAACAGCTGTAAGATGCTCTACATGCCTACACATTCACATGAGTCCGCGTGCATACATATTCCACAAAAACATTAAAACTAATTAAAAGGTAACGCAATATTATTATTTTTGAAGAGAACAAAACGTCTATAGTGACACCTACAAATAGTTATTGGATGGACATAAACATACAATTTCGCATCAGTATAATTTCCGTCAGATTACGCTATGAGTCACCTGTAAGTGAATTAAATGATAACATATGATTTCATGCAACAGCTGATTTTGTGTCGTAGGTTATAATATAGAACAGCTGTTTTAACACGTAGGTTATGTTGGATTTTCACATTATTTATTGGACATTCTTAAGGAAAAAGGTTATTAAATAGTTTTGATCACTTATAAATATAATAATTTATTTAAATTTTGAAAAATATCAATACAAATATTCAATATAAGCTCCGTATTTTTATTGTAATGTTTGAAATTAGTAGGTTATTGAGTGCTTAGGACACCTTTTTACAACTGAATTTGTTAAAATAATTTATATCAGTCAAGATTTAATAATAATGCTTTAGTTATCTACATTATTTCATTAT
>JBAIZL010000005.1:96185129-96222629 GCA_036971475.1 Prosapia bicincta
CATCACTCAAGGTAAAATTATTGCACTTAATGGTGGATAAAATTACTCACATAGTAATATATTAACTTCATATATATATATATATATATATATATATATATATATATATATATATAAAGGAGACTGTGAAATAATAGAAGGAACTGATAAAAACGGCAAATAAAAATTGTTAGGCAGTACCTTTAAAGGTAGTTACTTAATAAGCGAGGTTAACATTAAAGGTTGATATTTAGTTTACAAATTAGTATTAGGAAGTTGTAGTTATTGAATTTGTAATGTGTTTAATCTATATTCTGGATAAATAATATTATGGCAAATTATGGTTAGGGGCATTATAACGTAAAATAAAGTGTAAAACAGAGTGTGAAAAAAACAAAGCTCCTTCACTAAAGATGATAATAATGAAATTGAAGTAGATAAATGAACAAAAAATTGACATATGTTTAATGTTGGCAATGAAATGTTGATTTCTGCAACCTAAGGAATAGGTATTTTATTTAGAGTGATTTTCAACTTATCAGAAAATCAATGCCTTTCAAATGGACAAAATATTTTTTTTTAATATGCCCATTGAATGACTTTTTACATAAAATTATTAAAATAAATAAAGCTATCAAAATTATCACTTTAATTATTCTAGTTACACAAATTTAGAAATTTTAACTTTTAATTAAATTTCTTTTTATAGCCTTAAATTTAATAATTTCCTTACAAGTAAAGCGAGATAAGTTTCACAATAAATAACTTATTATTTAAAAATTCATAGAACGCTTTAATTCATTGCTTTGCTAATTAGGAATATTTTTGATCTCAAGAAAAATTGATTTATTTAGCAAAAACGATATATACTGTATATATATATATATATATATATATATATATATATATATATATATATGTATATATATATATATATATATATATATATATATATATATATATATATATATATATATATATATATAATAACGATGATCAATAGGTAGTATCCGGAGTACATCCGTTAATTTTGCAGTACATAAAATCGCAGTTCCAACGTTTCTGTAGAAGTGCTATAAAAACTGTTGTTGGGTTCACCTCGTCAATGCTAGGTGGGGTTCAAGCAAAACATCGGAACTGCGATTTCATGCACTGCTGAATGAACGGATGTACTCTGGATGGTAACTAAATATTCATCCTATTTTCCATCTGTAAAGGAATACGTATCAAAAGATGTATGTATATATATATATATATATATATATATATATATATATATATATATATATATATATATATATATTTATATATACAATTAAAGAGCGTAAAGGGGGTTTTCTCTATTGTAAGAAATCTGTCATGCACAAACTTACAACGGCCGTTGAATTAGAGGACAAGAAGTAAAGTTGGCACAAAAACCTTAACCATTTAGTGGCTGCCGTTTGAAAGGCAGCGCTCCACATCCGGCGGTGGTCAAACCGCAAACTGTTAGGACAAACAGTCTGCACTCTGTCTTCGTCACGACGTAACAAGGCGCTTTCCTATGTTAAACTGTTAGACAACGGATGTAACAAGTTATGTCGAAATTAGTTTACTAAGTGTGATAAGAAACCAAAAGTTTCATCGTATTTATACTACCTGTTATTACCGAAACAATAATACAAATAGAATATTCAAATTGGCGAGTGGTAATTTACAGTGTAAAAATATAATAGTAATATATAATATTATTGTTATACTTAGACTAATAACAATAATAGTACAAGTAATAATAATAATAATAAGAAGAAGAAGAAGACGGAAAAGGAGAACAATAGTAAAAGCAATAAGTACAATATAATATAATGACTGATATATATATATATATATATATATATATATATATATATATATATAACTGACTTTGGTTTTACTTATCTATGAAGATGTCACTATATTTTTAACATTGTTACATGCTTACTTATTTCATTACATTTCACAATAACATCGTACGTTGAGGTGGTTCGGGATCATCAAATCTAAAAAATTACCTCAGACACTCTTAAACGTCATCATGACGTAGTTGCTTATATTGATAAAATTATTGGGAAATCACATGTTAATTTGACAATCTCTAGATAACTAAAGGAAGTTCTCTCAATATATTTACGAATATTCCAGCAGAAGAATATTATATAATGACGCAATTTACCCCTAGAGCACCTATGTATGACCCCCGGACAAACACCCAAAATATATTCTACTTGTAAAGGATAAAAATGTAACTTTGCAAACTTCAGAATTATCCTAACTGTTTTCCACTTCTGTTTAAATTGCCATTGTGATTCGGTTACTACGTTTGTTATTAATGTACATCAGAAAGCCTATATTAAAATAAATCACAGTGAATTACCAATAAGTTAGGGCAGAAATAGGTATGCAAGCTTCTTGTCTATGTTTCGTCATATTTATTTTTAATAAAGTAGTCTACCATAACTAGGTTGTTATAGGTAGGCTACCTTAGGTAGGCTCCCACAAATAGAGTACCACAAGTAGGTTATCAAAAATAAAGTACCTTAAATAGACTACTGCAAGTAGGGTACCACAAGTAGGCCACCATTAGTAGGCTACTACAAGTAAGACATCACATGTAAGGTGCCATAGGTACGCTACCACAAATACCCTATCAGACATAGGCTACCACAAATAGGTACCACAAAATTGTAGACAGCCATAGATAGGCGACCACAAATATGACATAAAAAGTAGGCTACCACATGTATGCACCATAAGTAGGTCACAAATAGGTTATGACAAGTAGGCTCCGATAAGTAAACTTGCATAAATATGATATCACAACTAGACTACATCAATAGACTACCACAAATAGGTTACCTCAATTTAAATAATTAGGCTACCACATGTAGGCTACCATAGGTAGGCTACCACAAATATGACATAATAAGTAAGCTATCACAAGTAGATTACTACAAATAGGTTATGACAAGTAAGCTTCCATAAGAAGGCTACCACAAGTAGACTACCATCAATAGGTTACTACCACAAATAGATTACTTCAAGTAAGTTACCAACTTACCAACTTATTACTACCAGTTGCCTACAAATAGGTAGGTTACCACAAATATGACATTATAAGTAAGCTACCATACGTAGGTTACTAGAAATAGGTTATGGCAAGAAGACTCTCATAAGTAGGCTGCCACAAGTAGGCTACATCAATAGCCTACCACAAATAGTTTAAAATTAAGTAACATAGTGTAAGTAAGTTACAATTAGTAGGCTACCACATGTAGGCTACCATATGTAGGGTCTTACAAATAAGGCATCATAAGTAAGTTACCATAAGTAGGTTACCACATATAGGTTATGGCAAGTAGGCCTCCATAAATAGGTTACCATAAGTAGGCTATAGATTTTTACGTCATGATCCTTTTAAACGTCCTTTATTAGAGTGCCGACCTTACAAAGGCAGACATAATGGAAGCACTCGAGAGCGAGAGGATGCTCTAGGCGCACTATTTAGTACTTGTTACTTCACCGCAGCCAATAGTGACGGAACTGTTTGTGTCCGGGGCGGTTCCAATAACGTAGTACGTAACGTCTATCGGAGACAATATTGCTAATCACGTCTGAATTGTCTGTTATTGTGATACGCAGTCTTCCCTCACTGTGCATATGTGTAATGTGGTGAAGCAACAAATGTTGAGTTTAACTGCTTGAAAGTGGGCAACAGATGGAATCCAAAAACTTTAAATTAGTTTATAAGGCAAACCCTTAACATACTCTAAATATATTGTTTAACGTTTCCTTTGCTTCTTTATATAAAATGGTCCATTGTTTACAATAAAACGAATCCCATTCCTCGAAATCGATGATTATTGGAAGCGCTAGGATATCATTTAATTGTGTAAGAAAAATATAAATGCGCTTACGTACAAATGATGCATTTCTGTTACACATCGTAGAGGATAATTTAAGAGAATTATCAGAAGGACATTAGGAATCTGACAAATAATAGAACAAATAACTATCATCGTCAAGAATCTATCTTTGGTTCTGCAACAATAATGTGAAATAAAATATCAGAGTCCTTGCCTTTTGGTATTTAACAAGAATGTTTAAATATCGGAAAGCAAGTATAAAGCACAGCTTAGCGGAAATGGCAGTAATGGCGTCAGGAATGAAGACGATAAGTACAGTGCGTGAGGTTTAACCATGTGTCTGACCTTGAGATCGCTAAGGTGGACTGGGCTGCAGTGTGGGGTCAAAACCCAACACTTCAGTGTCGTGTTTAAAGTGTAAACAGCTCTAATTAACTAAATGATAATACTGTAATAGTTTGATGTTGACATGATCTTTAAATGTGTTGCTCTGCTACTGCAAAGAAAGAGACGATATATGTATTGCATAATGTTTTTAGTTAGGCTAGTAGTCAAATGCTAGAGATAACGAGGGACACCGTTAAACCTCACGCACTGTAGATGGAGCAATAATTACGACACATTATGGCCCACAAAGGGCAACGATATTTTTCTGATACGACTAATGATTATTATTAATTTGAAATAAATATCTCAGAGGTAAAGTTGATTTTTATAATAAACTCAATTCCATCTATTAGTTCACACTCTCCATATAAATATAAAAAATTGAAGATAAATATCTTCTTTAAATTTTCAATCGTTAATAAAATACCTTTTATTGAACCACTCAAGTACGAATACATTTTTCTTCAACTTGTAGTGGACGACACTTGATGATAATATTAATGAAATTTAATGAATTAATTTTAGTTTTATATGGGTGAAAAACGTTTTACAAAAGGGGCAGGTTATGCAATACAGTTATTTTGTCCCATTTGACGGTGATAACATATGATTTCATAAAACAGCTGATTTTATGTTATGTCGTAGAACAGCTGTTTGAACGCATAGGTTGTGTTACTTTATTTATATTAATTGTAATTATTTAATAAAAAGTAACTAAAACATAAATTTTCTGAACTAAGTAGGAATTTAATTTAAACAGTTTTGCTTCTTGTTACTTGTTTGGGCAAAGGGAAGAAGAAACTAAATTCAATCAACGTCTATGAGAGTACATTTCTTTATGAAGAGTTGAGCGGGAAGATACGGCGACACACGAAGGCTCCCTGATGGCTGGACGTAAATCCTTATCTAGAGCCAGAACCGCAATAATTTCCCACTTTTATGGCCGCCTCCCATTCATGATAGGCTGCAGCATATTGTCGCCCTGGTAACAGTTAGGGGATGCTGTTCTAATGGACTTATGGTATGAATCAAACAGAAAGACTTGATTGGACGAAGACAAAAACAAACATATTAAAATGCTACATTATTTACTAACACGTATTGCAAGAGAACTAATACTGTTTAATGTTAGATACAAATATTAAAATACTTTTAGAAAACAAATATATGAAGTTAATTAGAGCTTAGCTAGTGAAAACAATTCACGCAAGCAAATATTAAAATAGTTCTTTTAAAATCCCACTACACTCTAGTTTAATAATACATACAGACTAGTTTCGACGACGATGTTGAATTCATCAGGATGGGCGACATTGATTAGTAGTAGCATTGGCACTGATGAAGGAGCAGTAGTCGTCAAACTAGTCTGTATGTGTTATTAAACTAGTGTGTAATGAGATTTTGAGTGAATTATTATAATATTTATTGTAGAAAACACATATAGTTGTAGGCTTGTGATATAAAGTAGGTCCTACTAATTAATTAAAAGCTTTTAAATACTCGAGAACGTAAACTCAGCGTTGCGGATTAAACTCAATCAGGGAAGAGCTTACTGTGCAAAAGTTTTTATATTATTTAGAACGATAGATACCATCAAAGAAGTGGAACAAGTGGTTTTATGTAATTTTTATTAAATTGAGTTAGCTCAATATTCCTAAATAACAATAAAACGAGTTTGACATCTTGAGTGTAGTGATATATAGTAGGGAATCTAACTGACAGAACAAGACAGTGTGTAAATAGTTATTTAGCTTAGTACAAAACAGTTGGGATCCACGTTCTTGGGAATTTATATTTCTTTTTTTGTTTAGAAAGTAATATAAATAAAAGATTTATACAAAACTCACAAATTAATCATTTATTAACTCGTACGCGTTTAAATGACAATGTCATCATCATCATCATTGAATGTTGCTACAAACTCTAACTTAAAACTCAAGAACTATCAGAGTTTGTCGAAGCAACACTCACTCATGATGATGCCTTTGTTATTGAAACACGTATGAGTTAATAAATGATTAATTTGTGAGTTTTATGTACGTCTTTTATTTGTGTTAACATAACCTCACAAGCTAAGCTCAAAGAATAGTTGTATTTATTGAGTAAGTTTACTCTTTAGTCTAGCATATGTCAACTCTAAATAGCTGAAACGTCGACTATATAAGTTTTAAATTAAATAATTAGTTATACATTGCTTCTTCTTATTCATCAACACAAATATATATTTATGGCTTATACAGTCCTCCCTTTGAAATAAAGTTATATTTTATAAAAAAAAAGGTTTATAAAGTAATATTAAAATAGAACAAAACAGTGTAATAATTCATTTCGAGGAAAAGATTTTGTCGTCAACTTTACTGGCCATTTACAGTCGGTAGTTGATATGGGTTTTTTTAGTAAGTTTATTTTTGAGATTCGCCTTATATCTAACTATACATAGTCTTGCCTAACACATCAGAGGCCTGACTATAAAGCCTATTACATAATAACTTAATAGTTTTATTTTCGCACATTTTAATCAGGTAATTTATATTTCTAAATGTAGGTTTTATGTTTTATAAGGTAGTAGTACCAAACCTACAAGTATAGAGAGACTTACGCAAGTTTCACATTGGGGCTACGGTATAAACTACCCCGAACCTGGCCTATAATATATTCCTCGGCAGTAAATTAGAAGAAAATTTGCGATGGTTTAAACAATATGGCCGTAACTCTATTCTCCAGTCACTGAACTATTGCTAATCTCATTTCCTTTCTCCAGAACCTTCTGCTAATAAATCAATTATCCAATTTGAGGACAGAAAGTTATCTGGAATTTATCCAAAATAGCTGGAATTTATTTTATTACACATAGTAAAACTGATATTAAAAAGGTTAAACTATAACTTCTACGGCCTCCCATTGGTAGCAGTGTCGCCACCTTCATAATGGACAAGGGACGTAACTTCCTGCGAAGGATCTGCACCGAAATGGAATCACCGACAGTTCAATGTGCCTCCTGTGTTCTGCTGGGGATGGGACAGCACCCCAAGTCTTAGAGTGACCTCTGGGACATCACTTGGGGAGGTGTACATGGCAGGCTCTTACAAAACGATGCATACCGCGGGACCTCCCAAGGGGAGTAGCTGTCTCCACCTTCAGAATGGCCACGGGCGTGACTTTCAGCGAAAGCTCGGCACCGAAATGGAATCACCGACAGTTCAATGTGCCTCCTGTGTTCTGCTGGGGATGGGACAGCACCCAAAGTCCTGAAGTGACCTCTGGGACATCATTTGCGAGAATTCCATTGAGGGCCTCGCTTATACTAAGCGACACGAGGTCGAATAGCTGAAAGACCACGAGCGTGCGTCCTCCACAAATGGACGAATAAGAATAAATTTGGATTTTTCGGTGGAAATCAGTAAAATATCATTCTTCCGAAAGTAAAAATCAAAGACTAAAATAAATAAACCAAACACATGGTTGATGATGGAAATATAGGAACCTATACCTGGTGATGCAGAAAGCCTTAAAAAATACTAAAAAGCAATAAAACCTGGAGCTATACCTGGTGATGCAGAAAGCCTTAAGAAATACTAAAAAGCAATAAAACTGGAGCTATACCTGGTGATGTAGAAAACCTTAAGAAATACTAAAAAGCAATAAAACTGGAGCTATACCTTGGGATGAAGAGATAAAAATAACTACTTCAAAACCTTATTAAACCTATCGTTTTCTCAATAAACTGACCCTATGTTACAACACTGCAATATTGCAATGCAGCTACAATGTGAACGTTTGGGATGAATTTGTTTTAAAACAATAATATTTAATCATTAACGAGGTAAAGAGTTGAAATAGTTAAAGACGACTTCCTTGTTCCGTGCGGTGATACGAAAACGCATACCATGTTTTTTGTCAATATTGATTAAGCCTACGATCCCAACAATTACCTGAACTTAAACATTTGTGACTATAAGGGTCTAGTTTGGTTAATCAAGAAAACGGTTGTAGGATGAAGTCACCCTGAGGATACAGTTAACAATACAAACATAATATTTACATTATTTATTAAATAAAAAAAAACTTGCTAAGAATATACCTAAAGTATATACGGTAAAACCTTACACTCGGTAAAATGTAAACGAGGTGCGTTGTTGAAAAACAATCAATATGAACAAAAAATGTTTAAAGTCGATTCCTACTGAGGTTAAAGGAAAAGTTTTATTTTAGTTACTTTTTACAAATAATACAAATAAAGTAACATAAATTGAGCGTTAAAACAACTGTTCTAGTAAAAAACCTATACCATAAAATCGGCTGTTCATGAAATCATAAGTTATAACTTATTTTAAAACAAATGAAACGAAATACCTGTATTGCATACCTAGCCCCTTTTGTAAGATTTTGTCCCATATATGTCTAAAATTATTTATTTAAATTTAATAAATAAATAATTATTATAAAAAACAGCTTTAACATCAAGTGTTATTCACTACAAGTTATAAAAAAATGTGTTTGAACTTGAGTGAGTCAATAAACAGTATTTTGTTAACGACTGAAAATTTGAACAAAATATTACCAGTATAGAGCCAGTGTGAACTAACAGAAGGAATTTAAGTAGAAAGAATGAAACTTTTTTAGATGACATGTTAAAATATTATAAAATGTGCTACAAATTAATATAAAAATCAATAAACATTATTGATTTTTTTGTTACATATTTTAACTGATTTTCATAAAATTACTCTTACAATTAAAATTGAGCTAATTTTGTAGAGAAAATTATAAATTAGGCTATATTAATAAAAGCCAACTCGTTATCAATAATAATATTTTCTAAAATATATTTTATGATAAGGCTATCATCAGACGTGGTTGTCTAAGAATTGAAATATAGTTGCGAATTCTGAGTATTATATAGTTTAATATATTTCTATATCGGTGTTTATGTAACTATCACTCGCGATGATGTGTTCAATGAAAAACGTCAATGAGAACAAATTATATATTATGGTTTGGTCGTAGTTATTATAATTTGTTTTCAAATCTACATTTGGTTTGAATATTGAATTTGAAAAACACTAGCATTAGCAAATTTGCTTTTTTAAAGCAAAATATAATTGGATATTTTTTTAAAATTCATTAAATAAGTTCAAACTCACCGTAAAAATCTTGTTCAAAATTTCAATCGGTAACAAACCGATGAAGATACGTTGATTTCATCCCCTCAAGTTCAAATAAATTTTTTAATTTGTGCAGGTGACGATGTTAATACAGTTTTTTCAAATGCTAATTATTTATTAAATTTAAGAATAATTGTAGTTGTTATGGCAGAAAAATGTTTCACTAAGGGGCAAGGTATGCAATATAGTTATTTCGTAACATTTGGTTTAAAAGAAGTGCTCTTATTATTTTTTAAAAAACAATTGATTTTATGTTATAGGTTATGTGATAGAACAGTTGTTTTAACGGATATTTTATGTTAATTTAATTATATTAGTTGTAATTATTTAATAAAAAGTAACTAAAATAATTTTTTTTTGTGAAACTAAGTAGGAATTGACACTAAAAATGTTTTTGTTTATGTTACCTGTTTTTTTAATTTATATCACTCAGTCAATCTATATGATTGTGCATAATCTACACATTTGCTTTGAATTTAAAACTGTGGTATAGTTAAAACTCTGGGTTATAATTTAACAAAGAAGTTTATTATTGCAGTAAATATTTTGTTTATTAGTATACGGCACCACTTGGACGAGTTTCAGTAACTTTCGCCATAAATCAATTCGGCCATAAAGAAGCCGCCATCGTGTAGTAACTTACGTCTCCGATTATTTTTCACCTCTTATCACGAGCAACCAGACCCTTACAAGAGTTGTAAATTTAGATACATAACCTCCAATAAAACTGGACATGACAAATAAGAATCTCCCTGGAGAGCGATGGCGGGAAATATGTCACTATAAATGCGACCTTGTCTGCATAGAGAGCCGTACAGTTCCTCGTTACAGCCGTATAGGGCGATTACAGAACTAATTCGATTTATTACCCAGTGTTTAGATTTGTGTCAGGAATTTAGTTTTGTTTGTTTAATTAATATTGTAGTGTAGCGTTGCTAATTATGAAAAGTAGTTTTGTAAATTTATACAACGTAACAAATCGCAATTAAGCTAACTCACTGTATTGTTGGGGACAGGCAACAACGTAACGAAATATGTGTATTTCCTCTGTAAAACTGCAATTATCTCTGTAGTTTGTTTGCATGGGTGTAATTACATTAAATAGAAACTGTAAATTACACTATCTATTGACCTAAAATAAATTCAGCGATTTAATTTGATTTGCATTATTTAAGAGATAATTTTAAAAACAAGTAATACATACACACACACACACACACACACACACACACATATATATATATATATATATATATATATATATATATATATATAAATATCGCAATATGTATTCTTGTGTATTAATAAAGAACTTAGTCGAAATACAAATACAAAAATTATAATTGAATTTACAGTTCAATTGTAAATTCAATTATAATTCTTGTATTTGTATTTTGACTAAGTTCGTTTTATATATATATATATATAAATATATATATATATATATATATATATATATATATATATATATATATATATATATATATATATATATATAATTAAAGTAGTTTCCTATTAAGATTACCAAAAGCAAATTTTTATTTTAGCTACCTTAGAACATTATTTATGATATTCTGTGGTAACCATGGCAACAGGTTAAGGTTGTACAATTGAAGTGTCGACGACAACCAAATGGGGGAAAAATATTCATACACATTTTTCAGAAATATATTTCTAGATATTGGTAAGTTGGAACAGAGCCAATGCGTGCTAGACATCGAACATGAAGACTGTCAGTTCGAATCCGGCTGGGCCGCACGAATTTTATAATTTAATTATGGAATAAATTTTAAAAAAACTGTAGTAACATCAATTGTTATCCACTGTAGGTTTTAAAAAAATGTATTTGAAGTTGATTGGACGAATAAAGAGCAATTTGTTACCGATTGAAAATTTGTACAAGATATATAAGGGGGAGAGTGTGAGCTAATAGAAGGAATTTAACACGAGGGGGTAACCGACAAATTAATGATTTTACATCTGAGCAGGTACATCATGCATTAGTGCTTCTAGTTCTCACAAAACGCCTTAAATTGGGTTTATCTTACTTAATAACTGCGGTAGGATGTAATTTATTAAAAGATTTTATTGATTGTTGTTAACTGACTTAATTATTTAAATTCAGGACACGACTTAAGGCAATAGGGCTATTTTTACAGCAATGAACAATTGCATTCTCAAAGAATCTGGCGCGTTACAATCTGATGGGTGACGAGACTTGATAAATAATTGAGTAGAAAACTTACCTTGCCTTGTTAGAATATAAGCATCCGATGACGGAGACAAAGGAGCCGATCATGATGACCGATAGGGTGCGTATAATGCATAACTTGTAAATATGGAAATTATTAAATAAAAAATAAAACGTAAATCGAAGAGTTAAATAGAAATAAACAAAAACGTGGTGAGTAAAAAACAAACAAACAGAAAACGAAGAGTTAAATGAATTTGGACTAGAACGTAAAGTAAAAACAAAAAACGAAACGGGAAACGAAGGACTAAATAAAAAAAACCTAAGCTGCAGAAAGTAAAACAAAAAAAGGAGTGTAAAACGAAGAGTTAAATAATAAATGAACCCGAACGTAAAGAGTGAAACAAAAAAAGAAAGTAAAACGAAGAGTTAAATGATAAGTAAACTAGAACGTAGAGAGTGAAACAAAAAAAGGAGTGTAAAACGAAGAGTTAAATAATAAATGAACCCGAACGTAAAGAGTGAAACAAAAAAAGAAAGTAAAACGAAGAGTTAAATGATAAGTAAACTAGAACGTAGAGAGTGAAACAAAAAAAGGAGTGTAAAACGAAGAGTTAAATAATAAATGAACCCGAACGTAAAGAGTGAAACAAAAAAAGAAAGTAAAACGAAGAGTTAAATGATAAGTAAACTAGAACGTAGAGAGTGAAACAAAAAAAGGAGTGTAAAACGAAGAGTTAAATAATAAATGAACCCGAACGTAAAGAGTGAAACAAAAAAAGAAAGTAAAACGAAGAGTTAAATGATAAGTAAACTAGAACGTAGAGAGTGAAACAAAAAAAGGAGTGTAAAACGAAGAGTTAAATAATAAATGAACCCGAACGTAAAGAGTGAAACAAAAAAAGAAAGTAAAACGAAGAGTTAAATAATAAGTAAACTAGAACGTAGAGAGTGAAACAAAAAAAGGAGTGTAAAACGAAGAGTTAAATAATAAATGAACCCGAACGTAAAGAGTGAAACAAAAAAAGAAAGTAAAACGAAGAGTTAAATGATAAGTAAACTAGAACGTAGAGAGTGAAACAAAAAAAGGAGTGTAAAACGAAGAGTTAAATAATAAATGAACCCGAATGTAAAGAGTGAAACAAAAAAAGAAAGTAAAACGAAGAGTTAAATGATAAGTAAACTAGAACGTAGAGAGTGAAACAAAAAAAGGAGTGTAAAACGAAGAGTTAAATAATAAATGAACCCGAACGTAAAGAGTGAAACAAAAAAAGAAAGTAAAACGAAGAGTTAAATGATAAGTAAACTAGAACGTAGAGAGTGAAACAAAAAAAGGAGTGTAAAACGAAGAGTTAAATAATAAATGAACCCGAACGTAAAGAGTGAAACAAAAAAAGAAAGTAAAACGAAGAGTTAAATGATAAGTAAACTAGAACGTAGAGAGTGAAACAAAAAAAGGAGTGTAAAACGAAGAGTTAAATAATAAATGAACCCGAACGTAAAGAGTGAAACAAAAAAAGAAAGTAAAACGAAGAGTTAAATGATAAGTAAACTAGAACGTAGAGAGTGAAACAAAAAAGGGAGTGTAAAACGAAGAGTTAAATAATAAATGAACCCGAACGTAAAGAGTGAAACAAAAAAAGAAAGTAAAACGAAGAGTTAAATGATAAGTAAACTAGAACGTAGAGAGTGAAACAAAAAAAGGAGTGTAAAACGAAGAGTTAAATAATAAATGAACCCGAACGTAAAGAGTGAAACAAAAAAAGAAAGTAAAACGAAGAGTTAAATGATAAGTAAACTAGAACGTAGAGAGTGAAACAAAAAAGGGAGTGTAAAACGAAGAGTTAAATAATAAATGAACCCGAACGTAAAGAGTGAAACAAAAAAAGAAAGTAAAACGAAGAGTTAAATGATAAGTAAACTAGAACTTAGAGAGTGAAACATAAAAAAGGAGTGTAAAACGAAGAGTTAAATGATAAGTAAACTAGAACGTAGAGAGTGAAACAAAAAAAGAAAGTAAAACGAAGAGTTAAATGATAAGTAAACTAGAACGTAGAGAGTGAAACAAAAAAAGGAGTGTAAAACGAAGAGTTAAATAATAAATGAACCCGAACGTAAAGAGTGAAACAAAAAAAGAAAGTAAAACGAAGAGTTAAATAATAAGTAAACTAGAACGTAGAGAGTGAAACAAAAAAAGGAGTGAAAAACGAAGAGTTAAATAATAAATGAACCCGAACGTAAAGAGTGAAACAAAAAAAGAAAGTAAAACGAAGAGTTAAATGATAAGTAAACTAGAACGTAGAGAGTGAAACAAAAAAAGGAGTGTAAAACGAAGAGTTAAATAATAAATGAACCCGAACGTAAAGAGTGAAACAAAAAAAGAAAGTAAAACGAAGAGTTAAATGATAAGTAAACTAGAACGTAGAGAGTGAAACAAAAAAAGGAGTGTAAAACGAAGAGTTAAATAATAAATGAACCCGAACGTAAAGAGTGAAACAAAAAAAGAAAGTAAAACGAAGAGTTAAATGATAAGTAAACTAGAACGTAGAGAGTGAAACAAAAAAAGGAGTGTAAAACGAAGAGTTAAATAATAAATGAACCCGAACGTAAAGAGTGAAACAAAAAAAGAACGTAAAACGAAGAGTTAAATGATAAGTAAACTAGAACTTAGAGAGTGAAACAAAAAAAGGAGTGTAAAACGAAGAGTTAAATAATAAATGAACCCGAACGTAAAGAGTGAAACAAAAAAAGAAAGTAAAACGAAGAGTTAAATGATAAGTAAACTAGAACGTAGAGAGTGAAACAAAAAAAGGAGTGTAAAACGAAGAGTTAAATAATAAATGAACCCGAACGTAAAGAGTGAAACAAAAAAAGAAAGTAAAACGAAGAGTTAAATGATAAGTAAACTAGAACGTAGAGAGTGAAACAAAAAAAGGAGTGTAAAACGAAGAGTTAAATAATAAATGAACCCGAACGTAAAGAGTGAAACAAAAAAAGAAAGTAAAACGAAGAGTTAAATGATAAGTAAACTAGAACGTAGAGAGTGAAACAAAAAAAGGAGTGTAAAACGAAGAGTTAAATAATAAATGAACCCGAACGTAAAGAGTGAAACAAAAAAAGAAAGTAAAACGAAGAGTTAAATGATAAGTAAACTAGAACGTAGAGAGTGAAACAAAAAAAGGAGTGTAAAACGAAGAGTTAAATAATAAATGAACCCGAACGTAAAGAGTGAAACAAAAAAAGAAAGTAAAACGAAGAGTTAAATGATAAGTAAACTAGAACGTAGAGAGTGAAACAAAAAAAGGAGTGTAAAACGAAGAGTTAAATAATAAATGAACCCGAACGTAAAGAGTGAAACAAAAAAAGAAAGTAAAACGAAGAGTTAAATGATAAGTAAACTAGAACGTAGAGAGTGAAACAAAAAAAGGAGTGTAAAACGAAGAGTTAAATAATAAATGAACCCGAACGTAAAGAGTGAAACAAAAAAAGAAAGTAAAACGAAGAGTTAAATGATAAGTAAACTAGAACGTAGAGAGTGAAACAAAAAAAGGAGTGTAAAACGAAGAGTTAAATAATAAATGAACCCGAACGTAAAGAGTGAAACAAAAAAAGAAAGTAAAACGAAGAGTTAAATGATAAGTAAACTAGAACGTAGAGAGTGAAACAAAAAAAGGAGTGTAAAACGAAGAGTTAAATAATAAATGAACCCGAACGTAAAGAGTGAAACAAAAAAAGAAAGTAAAACGAAGAGTTAAATGATAAGTAAACTAGAACGTAGAGAGTGAAACAAAAAAAGGAGTGTAAAACGAAGAGTTAAATAATAAATGAACCCGAACGTAAAGAGTGAAACAAAAAAAGAAAGTAAAACGAAGAGTTAAATGATAAGTAAACTAGAACGTAGAGAGTGAAACAAAAAAAGGAGTGTAAAACGAAGAGTTAAATAATAAATGAACCCGAACGTAAAGAGTGAAACAAAAAAAGAAAGTAAAACGAAGAGTTAAATGATAAGTAAACTAGAACGTAGAGAGTGAAACAAAAAAAGGAGTGTAAAACGAAGAGTTAAATAATAAATGAACCCGAACGTAAAGAGTGAAACAAAAAAAGAAAGTAAAACGAAGAGTTAAATGATAAGTAAACTAGAACGTAGAGAGTGAAACAAAAAAAGGAGTGTAAAACGAAGAGTTAAATAATAAATGAACCCGAACGTAAAGAGTGAAACAAAAAAAGAAAGTAAAACGAAGAGTTAAATGATAAGTAAACTAGAACGTAGAGAGTGAAACAAAAAAAGGAGTGTAAAACGAAGAGTTAAATAATAAATGAACCCGAACGTAAAGAGTGAAACAAAAAAAGAAAGTAAAACGAAGAGTTAAATGATAAGTAAACTAGAACGTAGAGAGTGAAACAAAAAAAGGAGTGTAAAACGAAGAGTTAAATAATAAATGAACCCGAACGTAAAGAGTGAAACAAAAAAAGAAAGTAAAACGAAGAGTTAAATGATAAGTAAACTAGAACGTAGAGAGTGAAACAAAAAAAGGAGTGTAAAACGAAGAGTTAAATAATAAATGAACCCGAACGTAAAGAGTGAAACAAAAAAAGAAAGTAAAACGAAGAGTTAAATGATAAGTAAACTAGAACGTAGAGAGTGAAACAAAAAAAGGAGTGTAAAACGAAGAGTTAAATAATAAATGAACCCGAACGTAAAGAGTGAAACAAAAAAAGAAAGTAAAACGAAGAGTTAAATGATAAGTAAACTAGAACGTAGAGAGTGAAACAAAAAAAGGAGTGTAAAACGAAGAGTTAAATAATAAATGAACCCGAACGTAAAGAGTGAAACAAAAAAAGAAAGTAAAACGAAGAGTTAAATGATAAGTAAACTAGAACGTAGAGAGTGAAACAAAAAAAGGAGTGTAAAACGAAGAGTTAAATAATAAATGAACCCGAACGTAAAGAGTGAAACAAAAAAAGAAAGTAAAACGAAGAGTTAAATGATAAGTAAACTAGAACGTAGAGAGTGAAACAAAAAAAAGGAGTGTAAAACGAAGAGTTAAATAATAAATGAACCCGAACGTAAAGAGTGAAACAAAAAAAGAAAGTAAAACGAAGAGTTAAATGATAAGTAAACTAGAACGTAGAGAGTGAAACAAAAAAAGGAGTGTAAAACGAAGAGTTAAATAATAAATGAACCCGAACGTAAAGAGTGAAACAAAAAAAGAAAGTAAAACGAAGAGTTAAATGATAAGTAAACTAGAACGTAGAGAGTGAAACAAAAAAGGGAGTGTAAAACGAAGAGTTAAATAATAAATGAACCCGAACGTAAAGAGTGAAACAAAAAAAGAAAGTAAAACGAAGAGTTAAATGATAAGTAAACTAGAACGTAGAGAGTGAAACAAAAAAAGGAGTGTAAAACGAAGAGTTAAATAATAAATGAACCCGAACGTAAAGAGTGAAACAAAAAAAGAAAGTAAAACGAAGAGTTAAATGATAAGTAAACTAGAACGTAGAGAGTGAAACAAAAAAGGGAGTGTAAAACGAAGAGTTAAATAATAAATGAACCCGAACGTAAAGAGTGAAACAAAAAAAGAAAGTAAAACGAAGAGTTAAATGATAAGTAAACTAGAACTTAGAGAGTGAAACATAAAAAAGGAGTGTAAAACGAAGAGTTAAATGATAAGTAAACTAGAACGTAGAGAGTGAAACAAAAAAAGAAAGTAAAACGAAGAGTTAAATGATAAGTAAACTAGAACGTAGAGAGTGAAACAAAAAAAGGAGTGTAAAACGAAGAGTTAAATAATAAATGAACCCGAACGTAAAGAGTGAAACAAAAAAAGAAAGTAAAACGAAGAGTTAAATGATAAGTAAACTAGAACGTAGAGAGTGAAACAAAAAAAGGAGTGTAAAACGAAGAGTTAAATAATAAATGAACCCGAACGTAAAGAGTGAAACAAAAAAAGAAAGTAAAACGAAGAGTTAAATGATAAGTAAACTAGAACGTAGAGAGTGAAACAAAAAAAGGAGTGTAAAACGAAGAGTTAAATAATAAATGAACCCGAACGTAAAGAGTGAAACAAAAAAAGAAAGTAAAACGAAGAGTTAAATGATAAGTAAACTAGAACGTAGAGAGTGAAACAAAAAAAGGAGTGTAAAACGAAGAGTTAAATAATAAATGAACCCGAACGTAAAGAGTGAAACAAAAAAAGAAAGTAAAACGAAGAGTTAAATGATAAGTAAACTAGAACGTAGAGAGTGAAACAAAAAAAGGAGTGTAAAACGAAGAGTTAAATAATAAATGAACCCGAACGTAAAGAGTGAAACAAAAAAAGAAAGTAAAACGAAGAGTTAAATGATAAGTAAACTAGAACGTAGAGAGTGAAACAAAAAAAGGAGTGTAAAACGAAGAGTTAAATAATAAATGAACCCGAACGTAAAGAGTGAAACAAAAAAAGAAAGTAAAACGAAGAGTTAAATGATAAGTAAACTAGAACGTAGAGAGTGAAACAAAAAAAGGAGTGTAAAACGAAGAGTTAAATAATAAATGAACCCGAACGTAAAGAGTGAAACAAAAAAAGAAAGTAAAACGATGAGTTAAATGATAAGTAAACTAGAACGTAGAGAGTGAAACAAAAAAAGAAAGTAAAACGAAGAGTTAAATGATAAGTAAACTAGAACGTAGAGAGTGAAACAAAAAAAGGAGTGTAAAACGAAGAGTTAAATAATAAATGAACCCGAACGTAAAGAGTGAAACAAAAAAAGAAAGTAAAACGAAGAGTTAAATGATAAGTAAACTAGAACGTAGAGAGTGAAACAAAAAAAGGAGTGTAAAACGAACAGTTAAATGTAACATAAACCAGAACGTAGAAATTAAAACATAAGAAGATGTGTAAAACTGAAGAAAAGTTATATAATAAATAATCTAAAACGTAGAAATTACATTCGCAAAGCATTTTTATAAGGTTAATATACCAATAAGATTATTTGCTTTGTAATATATGACATCTATGTCCGAAAATTTACAACATGAAGCATTAGACATTTCACGTTTGAGCTTCACATGCTTCTCTTTAATTCGGATAGATTTCAGAAAGGAATTATTTGAAATATAAATTTATATATTATAATCTAGTTGTCATAAACAAACATTTTATGAGGCAGTTCAACTACTCTTAAGGTATAGAACTCTAATAATAAATACACAAAAACCTCTTAACCACAAACTTTCTTTAATTTACCCTAATGTACATTTCAGTCTCTCTCAGTCTTTAAGACTCAGTCTTTGTATGTTATCCCTCTGAGGATGGTTACTTTGTAACTGAAATGTACATTAGGGTAAATTAAAGAAAGTTTGTGGTTAAGAGGTTTTTGTGTATTTATTATTAAATTCAACCACAGTATATTCCTAATAAATAGTTATAGAACTCTAAATTCGTTTCTGTCTCAAATTCTCTTCACGGAAATCTTTTTCATTTAATATTCCTTCACGTCAACCTCTATGATAAATGAATCTTTACTGTCTGTTGAATATTGGAAGCATTATTTTCCATTTAAAATGCTTTGAATTAAACTGAAATGGTCAAGTTAGTCTTCTGTTATAGTCCGCGTTCACATCTAGAACCGCACAATATTGGAACAATATTACATACGAAACCGCATTTACCAGTCCGTAATGGTTTCCAGTGCATAAGCAGAAAAGGGCGCTTTATTGACTACAATAAGGCTGCGATATTTGCAGAATGTGTTTCAGAGAGTTTAACGTTGGGAAAGTATAGTTACATATAGTGCAGTACTTTGAAACGCAATGCTGACATGGGACCGTTACCGTTGTGATATTTTATTTGCCTTTTGCTGAGAACGTTTGTGATTTTCTTATAATGTAAGGGTTGAAGTCAATGCTTAAACATTATTATTTTTATCATTGAAATGTAGGCATTGCTTTATAATATTATTCAAATATCAGTTTCGGAGAATCGTTTTAGGATTTGATAAAAATTACTTATTGGTACTGTTGAGCGCTCATTGGAGGTTTAAACAATATATAGTATTTATAATATATATATATATATATATATATATATATATATATATATATATATGTATAGAACTCCCATGAGAACTTCAAATAATATATAATATTTATAATAATATATAATATTTAAACTTTTATCGAAACTTTTATATATATATAAAACGCTCATTGTAAGTTTAAATAATATATATTATTAATAATATATATATATATATATATATAATAAATATGGTGTTATGTTTTCTTGTAATATAGTTAATAAATTAAAAATATTTCAAAAACAAGAATACTTTTAATGAATATATTCATTAAAAGTATTCTTGTTTTTGAAATATTTTTAATTTATTAAATATATATATATATATAAATACTATAATATGTATTGTTGTATATTTATAAAGAAATAAAATAATTTACACAAGAATTATAAATTCAATAAATTATTCTTGTATTTGTAAATTGTTTTATTTCTTTACGTATATATAAATATCGCAACATGTATTCTTGTGTATTAATAAAGAACTAAGTCAAAATACAAATACAAGAATTATAATTGAATTATATAATACTAATAATAAATTAATAAATATAATAAATAATAATAATATTATTAATATGAATGAAAAAAAACGGTGTATATAAATTAAAATGTGACTGTTGTAATAAGGTTTATATAGGGAAAAACTAAGAAAAAACTTAAAGATAGACATAAAGTGCATTTTAATGCATAAAAAAGCCAGAAATTTATAAATCAAATTTTGCTAATCATTGTATTAATAATAATCACATATTTCCTAATATAGATAATACGATACTTGTAAAAGAAATTAACAAATGCCTGAGAATGAATATTTATGAAGCTTTAGAAATACATAAATATAATACTAATAATGAGTTGATAAATGAACAAATACAAGTAAAATTTAAATTTGATTATAAATAATATTTTTTATAAATATTTATATTTTAGAATATATTTTGGTAATAACACATTGTACTTTTGAGTGTAATAATTTCAAGTAATAAAATAATAAATATAAACGTAAATAAAATATTTATTGTAATTTATATATTATAACACTTATAATAGTTTGGGGACACAAATGGAATGAATATAAATATAATCACCGACTTTTAAGAAACTTTATCTAATCTAATACTGATTACTCTTTTAATAAATTTATGTACTATTCTGTTGCAAAACCGAAACTCGCCACTACAGCAGCAGAACATGGCACGTCAATGTCTGTCAGTTAAGAATCATATCCGGGATTTTATAATAACAATTCTGACTAAACTATAACTAATCAATATGATTAAATAAGTTTTTATACACCATAATCAAATTTTCATTTGATTTACCGTCGTTTAATACTTAATTAAAATATATAATGCTCTATGTTTATACATGATGCAGTGGCACATTGTAATGCTACCAGACATATTGATAGGAATACCGATGGATAGACAAGTAGAGAGGCAATAAAACTAAAATGTAATCGAGTGTGGAAGAAAATAGACAAGATTTCCTCGGGCATGATTTACGTAAATGGTGTATTTTGTAAATCACAGACAATCGCAAATACACTAAAAGAAATTAACTGAATGAAGATGAAACAGTAAACACCAAAGCCTCTAACACTTACTAAAGAGATATATAAAGATGTATTTTGAGAGAAGTAATGGTGATATAAAGAGACACAATATCGAAAGTTAGCTGTCTTGTACAGAATAAACTACGCGTTCACGAGGTGGATAGATGCGGAGAGTTGTTAAATTACCTGCTGGCACGTGACAGCCCAGGGGACGTTGTGACGTCATCCCGTGGGAGTTTCTTTATTGTGTAGTATCCTACAGTCTCTAACTTACCTCTGTCGTAATACATAAAATATCTGTTCTCGCCCAACCTACATTTCTCTACGTAAGCTATCCCTTCTTTGTACTTACTATTTATTAATTATTATTATTATAATTCATTAAAAAAGAATGTTTCTAGAATCAGTATAAACGGGAGAATAGGAAACAAAGATACTATTTACAGATGTTTAAATCACAAGTTTATGTTCTGTATTATTGCTTTGACGGGTTGATATTTTTTAAAAATATTTTGTAATTTATAACGTCTTTCAATTCGATTCCCTGTTACCATTTCCCTCTGTTCATACACAAGTTTTCTAGGCGTTCCCTTTCTTGTAATTCTTTATCGATGCCCTCTCTTTCTTCGTCCATAAGGACTCCATTTAATTATGAGCTTCGGTATTATTCTTTCCTTCATCCTTTATACCATACGATATTTAGCTGTTTTTGCTTTTATGTCCTCTCTGATTGTATTTTTTTTCTTATTCTGTCGATTGTAGTTCTCTCCAGTCTCGACTTCCCAGCTGTCCATCTCGGTAGCAATCAATGCCTTCTCGAGCATCTACTACAATTGCCATACTTTGCTACTTTATGTGACTATATGTTTTACAAATGTAATTTTTGAGATAATTAATTTTATTTAACGTATTAGAAGGTAAAACATGGATGAACTGTGGTGTGATTTTTATTTTAAATAAATAAAACCTCTTAACCACAAAAACTTCAATTTAAATCCTTTTGTACATTTTGGTTGCAAAACAATCACCTTCAGAGAAAATTATTATAAGAATATGATAATAAAAAGAATTCTGATTACTATTGGTGAGGACATCATTGTAATCGAAATGTACATAAGGATTGAAATAGGATTTTATTGTTAATTGGATTTATTTATTTATTATACAGTTTTTTTATGATAAATACTTTAAAATAGATTTATATCATTTAAAAATGTTTCAGAAACTATCCACTTAAATCAGACAGGTTCACTAATTCTCTTTAAAACTATCTTCAAATATTTAAAACAAATTTTTAGTACTTTAAAAATTGAGTTTATAATAATAAACATTGGATGCAAAATGTTATTTGTACTGTCTGTTCTTCAGTTACCGTAGGATCAAAATTATTTTAGAAATTTCTAATCAATCCGCTGTTACTGCCCCCTTCATATCTCCCCCAGAAACCGCCGGATGATGAATTAAAGTGGTTACGACTTGGGGACGTTTCCAATGAGAAACACAATACCGAAAGTTAGCTGACTTGTACAGAATAAACTACGTGTTTAGGAGAGTTGTTAAATAACCTGCTGGCACGTGACAGCCCAGGGGACGTTGTGACGTCATCCCGTGGGAGTTTCTTTCTTGTGTAGCATCCTACAGTCTCTGTCCTTTGTATAGAATCATTTGTTATATTGTATGATACACACACACACAAACACACACACACACACACACACACACACACACACACACACACACACACACAAACACACACACACAAACACACACACACACACACACACACACACACACACACACACACACACACACACACACACACACACACACACACACACACCCACACACACACACACACACACACACACACATACACAAACAAACCCATAGATGCACACGCACTCAAACACACACACACACACCCACACACACACACACACACACACACATACACAAACAAACCCATAGATGCACACGCACTCAAACACACACGCATGTGTGTGTTTATATATATATATATATATATATATATATATATATATATATATATATATATAAATATATATATATATATAAATATCGCAATACGTATTCTTGTGTATTAATAAAGAACTAAGTCAAAATACAAATACAAGAATTATAATTGAATTCACAATTCAAAGCTTTTCGTTGGCTATCAGTACCAACATCATCAGGAATATTGAACATCATCAATATTCCTGATGATGTTGGTACTGTTAGCCAACGAAAAGCTTTGAATTGTAAATTCAATTATAATTTTTGTATTTGTATTTTGACTTAGTTCTTTGTATATATATATATATATATATATATATATATATATATATATATATATATATATATATATATATATATATATAACAACTAAGGTTATTCAAATACAAGAATTATTTATTAATTTTTAATTCATTTGAATATTAATAATAAATATTTCTTGTATTTGAATAACCTTAGTTGTTTTTGAATAATAAACAAGAAATCATATTATATATATATACTCAGTGTTTACATAGTCCTAAATATTGCTTAAAATATTTCTAAAATGCTTATTTGTTTAGTAACTGTAAAGGTTAATATAATATATTCTATTTATTTACCTTAAAATAAACTATTTGAGCAATTTTTTCAAAGTTCATTAAAAATATCTCTGGGGTAGAACCAACACCCTCTTTAACGTGGAGATTAAACCCCAATCTCCCTTCCGGATTTCCAGTAAATAATTGTGTATAAGCCGCTGGCACTGCTAATACAGTATTTGTGTAGTGTATCGAGCTAACACTGTGTTATGGTTTGGACTGATGTTAATATTTAAATCAGTTACTCCGCCTCCCTTATATATATAAGCGTCGGCAAAATCCATCCTTACTGGACTCATAATGTACGAAGCACATTAAAAACTCAAATTTGTTTACACTATAAAGAATTATACTTTAGGCTCCAATCAGGAAATCGTATTTTTCAATTCCTATTATTAGTTTACACTCTCCCTATATATATATATATATATATATATATATATATATATATATATATATATATATATATATGTATATATATGTTTATATATCTTGTTCCAATTTTGAATCGATAATGAAATACTTTCATTCATCTACTCAAAATCAAATACATTTTTTAAAGCTAGTAGTGGATGACACTTGATGGTAATACAGTTTTCCCCAAATATTAAATAATTAATTAATTTTGGTTTCAATTTTGCCACTTAATATTGTGATTCTGTTATGTATATAAATATTTATATTAATTGTAATTATTAAATTAAATGTAACTAAATAAAAGTTTTCTTTGTAGACGTAAATGAGAATTTATTATAAAATGTTTTTTTACACTACTTTTTTTGTGTTTGTATATTGACTTCAGAACTACATCAAACTCAATTTCGTTAAATTATTTTATAAGCTCCTCTTTTTAAAGGGTAAATAAACAATGGAAAGAGGTTAGTCTTATATATGATACCTTCTGTCACTTTAAATACTATTTGAATTTTTCGCGTAAATAATTACAATTAACATATAAAATTCAAATAAATATAATAAAATGCGTCTACTTATGCAATACGTCTATAGAATACGTTTTTTTAAAAAAAGAACAAGAAATATAATTTTTTTAAAGTCAATGTCTACCGAGGTCAACAAAGAAAAATATAATTTTTGTTACTTGTTATTTTATAAATACAATAAATATAAATATGTATGCACATATGACATATTTATATTTGTATATACATAAAATAAGAAACGAATTTTCATTTTCCTTTCTTTGATCGTCGCTTGCGTTGAGTTACAGTTTCTTTTTACTCTCCTTTCGCATTGTCCGTTTGTTAAGGTAGGTTCGATACCGTTAATCCAGTTTGTTTATTTAGTTTTCATTAATTTTTATTCCTTGAGCATTATTTAAGATATTGTGTGGTAACCATTGCAACGCAACAATTTAAGATGTATAATATTTTTGCAATGTAGGTTTCGAAAACAACCAATTGGAGGCAAAAAGATTTCATGTCCTGTCTAAGTATTACATTTACAGCTATGGGAAAGTTAACTCAGTCCCATGTATTAATTAAGTTCGAATCCGATCAAACACTTTAAAGTTTATTTAAAGAATAAATATTTGGAAAAAACAGTATTAAAATTAATTGCCATCCACAAGTTTAAAAACATGTATTTGAACTTGAGTGGATAAATAAAAAAGTATTTACTCAACAAATATAAAGAGAGCGTGAACTAACAGTAGGAACTGGAAAACCCATTAACATTGATTGAATTAATTTTAGTTTTACTTTATTGGTAATTTTATAGTCTGTTATGTGTAGAGTTTTTTTTAATAAAATGTTATCTTCTAAAGTGAAAACAGCTTTTATATAAACAGTTTCAGACAATCAATCACAAGCTTCAATAAGTTGGAGAGATTTATAGATAAACTGCAACTCGTGATTAATCTTGTCAAATGAAAAGAAATGCTTTTGAAAGGGTTCTCATTACCTTCCCCAATACAGCGCTGAAGCTGCACATCTTGAAGATGAAAACAGTACCGTAATAGTGGGTTATTAAATTCTTTTATTAGCTCACACTCTCCTGATATATATCTTGTACAAATTTTCAATCGTTAGTAAAATACGTTTTTATTCTTCCAATCATTTTCAGATACATTTTTTAACCATATAGTGGATGACAATTGATGGGCATAGAAATTTTTCAAGTATTTATTCAATAATTAAATTATAAAATTTGTGGGGTCCAACCGGATTCGAACTAAGAATCTTTATGTTTGAAGGCTAGAGCGCCTTGGTACTGTGCCAACTTTTCAATACCTAGAAATATATTTCTCAAAGATGTATATGATTTTTTTCCCTTATCTGGCTGTTGTCGGAACCTAAATTGTACAACCTTTACCTGTTGCCATAAATAGTGCTCTAGGGTAACTAAAATAAATTTTTTATTTTTTAACCTAAGTGAGAATTAACTCATTTTTTTTTTATATAACTTGTTTTAAACAATAATTATGTTTACTTATAGGTCCATTTTGAGGTGTATGGCCGGTATGAAGTGAATACACTTAACTAAAAATGTTGAAACTTGGAGTTATTAGGTTACACCATGGGGCTTAAATATATATTTCTTGATTACACTAAGCAAAAAAAAAAAAAAAAAACACTACTAATATTTTACATCAGACGCGTTTCTCACTATATCAGTGCATCGTTCAAAGCTGTGAGTCACAGACAAGACTGTTGCTCAGAAGCAATGTGTGTGTGTGTGTGTGTGTCTGTGTGTGTGTGTGTGTGTGTGTGTGTGTGTTGTGTGTGTGTGTGTGTGTGTGTGTGTGTGTGTGTGTGTGTGTGAGTGTGTGTGTGTTTGTGTGTGTGTGTGTGTGTGTGTGTGTGTGTGTGTGTGTGTGTGTGTGTGTGTGTGTGTGTGTGTGTGTGTGTGAGTGTGTGTGTGTGTGTATGTGTGTGTGTGTGTGACTATGTGTGTGTGTGTTTTTGTTGCGATGTGTTGTTGATAGAATGACCGAACACATAATTAACAACCACATCATTGACAACGACACATCACAGAAAACCAAAACACCACAGATTCACAATAATACAACACACCTGAGCAGCAGTTTTGTCCGTGACGCGTAACATTTAATAACGCACTGATGTAGTACAAAACGCATCTGATGGAAAATATCAATAAGTAGTGGTTTTAGCCAAGTGATATTAATAAGTATGTAAAATGCTGTATTTAAAATACGTTGACGTTTTGGTAAATATTGGATATTGGAATTTATTAAAATGATTTTCGTTGATACTTTTCATGAAAAATCAACTTCCAAATGTTTATTTTTTTTTGTAAAACAGAGTAATACAGTAAAAACAATGAATATAAAAAAAGTCAATCCCTACTTAGGTCAATAGAGAACCTTTTTATTTTAGTTACATTTTATTAAATTATTACAGTTAATATAAATTGTAATGTTTTTATATAAAAACACTAAAGTATTAAATAACAATAATTCAGAATATAATAGAAGTAAATTAAAAATGGATGAAAAAATGTAAACAATGGAGCCATAACCTAAAAAAAAAATTTATCATAAAATATTAAAACCAAGATGGCGGCTAGTATAATTATGAAACAGCTGATGTTTTCCAAATGTAGAATTGTACAAAATGTAAAAACTATTGCATAGAGGATAAAACTTAACTGTCCAGGTAAGGACATGAAGATCAAATAATCAGTGGGTTTAATAACAGATGTTTCAACAAAGGAAAAAGTTTTATTCTTTTCTAAAGAAATTTTCAATATTAGAAAAATTCATTGTTAGAGAAGCTTGCATTGGAAATGGAAGCAAAAACTTAGTTGGCCAAAATTTTATTTAAAGGAAGAATTCAAGCATAAAAAAAGAACAGTAGTGAATGATTTGTTTATAGAAATAAATTTAAAAGGCTAGAAATTTGGGCAAAAACATTAAACTGCAAATAAGTAATTAAATTTAAGAAAAGATTGTAAATTATTACGATATTGTAAATACAAAATTATTAACTTTAGGCCTAGGCGTTTCTTTTATAAAATTTATTACAACATTAATTGCATTAATTAAATTTTAATTTAGTTGAAAGAAAGAGTCTTGTGATATTTAACTAAATTAGGAAATAGAGAAAGTGTATAGAAACAAAATGTTGAAACTTGGAGTTATTAGGTTACACCATGGGACTTTTTAAAATATATATTTCTTGATTACACTAAGCAAAAAAAAAAAAAAAAAAAAAAACACTACTGATATTTTACATCAGACGCGTTTCTCACTATATCAGTGCATCGTACAATGCTGTGAGTCACGGACAAGACTGTTGCTCAGAAGTGGTGTTTTTTTGTTGCGATGTATTGTTTATAGAATGACCGAACACATAATTAACATTCACTTTATTAACGACACATCACAGAAAACCAAAACACCACAGATTCACAATAATACAACACACCTGAGCAGCAGTTTTGTCTGTGACGCGTAACATTTAATAACGCACTGATGTAGTACAAAACGCATCTGATGGAAAATATCAATAAGTAGTGGTTTTAGCCAAGTGATATTAATAAGTATGTAAAATGCTGTATTTAAAATACGTTGACGTTTTGGTAAATATTGGATATTGGAATTTATTAAAATGATTTTCGTTTATACTTTTCATGAAAAATCAACTTCCAAATGTTTATTTTTTTTTTGTAAAACAGAGTAATACAGTAAAAACAATGAATATAAAAAAAGTCAATCCCTACTTAGGTCAATAGAGAACCATTTTATTTTAGTTACATTTTATTAAATTATTACAGTTAATATAAATTGTAATGTTTTTATATAAAAACACTAAAGTATTAAATAGCAATAATTCAGAATATAATAGAAGTAAATTAAAAATGGATGAAAAATGTAAACAATGGAGCCATAACCTAAAAAAAAAATTTATCATAAAATATTAAAACCAAGATGGCGGCTAGTATAATTATGAAACAGCTGATGTTTTCCAAATGTAGAATTGTACAAAATGTAAAAATTATTGCATAGAGGATAAAACTTAACTGTCCAGGTAAGGACACGAAGATCAAATAATCAGTGGGTTTAATAACAGATGTTTCAACAAACGAAAAAGTTTTATTCTTTTCTGTAGAAATTTTCAATATTAGAAAAATTCATGGTTAGAGAAGCTTGCATTGGAACTGGAAGCAAAAACTTAGTTGGCCAAAATTTTATTTAAAGGAAGAATTCAAGCATAAAAAAAAGAACAGTAGTGAATGATTTGTTTATAGAAATAAATTTAAAAGGCTAGAAATTTGGACAAAAACATTAAACCTTAAATAAGTAATTAAATTTAAGAAAAGATTGTAAATTATTACGATATTGTAAATTCAAAATTAATAACTTTAGGCCTAGGCGTTTCTTTTATAAAATTTATGACAACATTAATTGCATTAACTAAATTTTAATTTAGTTGAAAGAAAGAGTCTTGTGATATTTAACTAAATTAGGAAATAGAGAAAGTGTATAGAAAAAAAATGTTGTAACTAGAATAAGATTTAAAAAAACTAAATTAAACAAAAATTAATCGAATTATAAGAAAGTGTTTTATTTAAGTAAGTAATAAAAAATAAAAGTAATAGGCATCTAAATTTTACTGTTAGGGTTACAATTATTTTGTAATTCTAACTGGCGCCCATCAATTTATTATTTTCCAAGTATTATTAAATTTTGTTTTATTATATAAAAATTATTCAAAATTAAAAAAATTAAAAATATATATAGAAAAATTGACAAAATATGTATATAGTCTACATAGGAAAAAATCACAGTATTAATTTAATTGGAGAATAGAAAGTGAACCTAAATATTAAAATTAAATAATTAAATTTAATTATTAAGTTAATATTTCATAAAACTGTATTAACATCAATTGTAATCCACTGGCAGTTTAAAAAAAATGTATTTGAACTTGATTGGATCAATAAAAAAGTATTAAATTAACGATTCAAATCTTGTACAAGATGTATAAATAAATATGTATAGGAAAAGTGTGAACTAGTAGGAATTGAATAGGGATGATTTTAACTGATATATCTCTGATATAATATGTGAAGCAAGGATTAAAAAACGACGTACCGTTGTCACAGTATGAGGTTTTCGACGTGAAATCTAAATTTATTTATTCCACGTAACTTGACGTAGATTTTGCCCTTAAACGCAGAGCATAGAATTTACGTTGAGTTGGCCACTCGTGACAATAGACGTCTGAATCAATCTCCGGAATACAATGTCTACAATTTTAGAATCGAACAAATTATTAGATAACCTTGCATCTGTTGTATGTCGTAAGGCGTAGAGTGACAATACTCAACGTAACTTGTATTTCTGAATACAGGTGAAAGTGACAATACATGTAACTTGTATTTCCATATTTGAAAACCTGTAATTGAAGGCAATAGATGACTAAAGAACGTCCAGCGTAATATTAAAGCCACATGTGTGTTTCTGTGTGGAGGGGGGGGGTAGATGGTGGTGACCATGCATGGAGTGAGGCGAAAAGTTATATATTAAGTCCTGAAGAGAACGAACCTTGGAGCTGGGAGTTGGAGAGGTTGAAAACAAGCTGTTTAATCGTCGTAGTGAAATTCCTGATTGTTTAACAAGCAGTATAACGTTGTAAGTTGAAGCCCCATACTCTAAATGTAACTCTCAAAGTAACTGAGTGAGAAGTAAGAGGTTTCAGCAGAATAGAAAACATTCACACAATTTCCTTGTTTTTTGTGTGGTAATTCATCTGTTTTCCATGTATTTTGTAGGCCTATAAATAATGAACTTAAAACCATAGTTTTGGTCTCAAAAAAGAGATTTGTTTTTACGTCATGTTGGTAGTTCTCTTTCCATTCATGTCTAAATAATTAGATAAATAATGAAATAGATAAATAATAATAAATCACTAAATAATAAAGTAGCAATAAACAAAGCTATGTTTCCACCAGGTCTTTTCGTATGAACTTAATTAGGTTGCATATTATCTAATAGAAATATAACAAACTATATTTCCCCTCAATATTAAAAGTGGAAAATTAATAGGGATACCCTGCAATTAATTAGGTATCTGCAATTAATTGGGATTGGCTGATAAAAACAGTTGTTATTGAAAACTATTTGTTTGTTAGCTACACACATGATTGTACAACACCTAAGCTATAAAAACTAATTCTTGACCGATACTTAAAGTATTGAATTATAATAAAACTTGCTAAAAGTAAGGATTCATAAAATGAAATATTTATTAGCTTGAGGAGTTTCAATTTGCAAAATATATTCATAGAAATGATGAATATCAAACGATTAATATTTGCTGAAGCTGAAATTATGTGGTTTAATAAAATGCAATTTTAGATATTGATTTCATAACATGAAACACTAAAATCTACTTTGATTTTAAAAGTAAAATAAAACAATCTTTTGCAAGTTTTCGTGAAAGTAAGAGAAAACTAATGAACCCAGTTTCATTAAATTGAAGAGGATATTCATAAAATAAGGTTCCCATAGTTTTCAAACATTATGAGCTTTATTGAAGCTTTATTTTTGACTTTAATGTAATACATCATTTTAAAGCCCAAAACTTATAAACGCTATTTTCTACATAATCACCGTTTCTGTTCAAACACTTCTACACATGATGCTCCAAATTTTCTATCCCCATGATATAGAATTCTGCCGCCAAACCTTTGAGGAATCGAGTAAGTGTTAATTTAGTTTTGGGAATAAATGATAATCACTTGGGGCTAGGTCCGGGCTATAGGGGGAGGGGGGCACAACAGACCGGCCACAATCTGTCAGCAGTTCTTGAGTTTTATGTGAGACATGAGGTCGAGCGTTGTCATGGACAAGCCTCACGCCACTGGACATTCTTTCTTTTCGGCGGATCTGGATCGAAAGTCTCAGTTTTCTTAATGTGTCGCAATATCTATCGGAGATAACTGTTGTTTCATGAGGCAAAAAGTCGAATAATAGCAGGCCCTTACTGCAATATTCTTTCAAATTTATCAACAAATCCGCCTGAAATTGAAGGTCTTCGGCTCCGCTCTTCATCATGAATTTGCGTGCGGTCTACACTAGTTGTTAACATGTTAACCAGATATACACTTTCTCCCTTAACCTTCGATTAACTGACGATAAATGTCAATGGGTGAAATCCGTAGCACGAATTTCGCAACTGGCGGTAATAGCAATGGGGAGCTCCAACTTCGAAGGCTGCGATCCCGGCACAGAGCAATTGAGCGAGGTGGGAGTGGTGGGGATAGAGAGAGGGGGAGTTGATAAGTAAGACAGTGTTACCACATTTCTCCTAGCCCGTCGCATTCTTTCTTAGCAGCATAGGGAACCTTATTTTAGGAATTACCCTAGTACATTTTTAATTCTAGCCAAGCAATCTCCACTTTTCAAGAGGAACATTATCATATTGTTCGACTGACCTTGTGGTAAAACTAATTTTATTATAATTTCTAGGTCAACGAAATTTTAAATATGCTTTTCTCAATAACTAATTTATTAAAGTTCTGTTCAATACAAACAAAATTTTTCTGTTTGTTAATGTTTAAAAAGGTGGTTTCTCATTAGGACGCAAACCAGTTTGAATCAAAGATTAACATAAACGAAAACTTCAATGTAAGAACATCATGTTGATACTAGTACAGATTTAAACATATAAATCTAACTGTGATTATTCGCAATGTAATATACTAGTAATAATGGATAAAAGTTAAATGGAAATGTTGAGTTATTGACAGAATAGCGGAGTACAAGAGCTAGCATTATTTGGGTTGATACCATGAACCTTTAAACATAGCTTAAAACTTCAAAACTGGAGAAGAACGGTTTAGCAGTTAAATCAGCTGTTTATTTAAGCCTTATCCACGGTCCTAATGGAAAAGTCAACATCTCGGCCCAATTATAATCACCTTTTAGTTTAACTTTACAACCAATTTTTCGCGTTACGTTCATTTTCGCGTAACTGTATTGGCAAAATGTACTTTACACTTTTGAGTTATAGTTTTTGAAAGGTAATAGTATCCAAGACGTATTTTAGAAATTCATTGAAGAAACTGCTAAAGATATATATAAATAAATAAATAAATAAATATATATATATATATATATATATTACAGTAATTAAAACTTATTTAACAAAATGTTTTCTTAAATTATGTAAAAAAAGGATTAAAGTAAAATATAACTTCTCTCAGTTTTATAAACGGTATATTGCGGTGGGTCAAGTTTAAAACGGACTATAGTGTGCCACCTTATGTCACCCTGAAGGGGTGGCGCAGTGTATTCAAGATAAGTGAGATAGAAGTGACGGCGAAAATTGGCACGTTTACATCCCTGAGACGTCGCCAGTACAGTGCCATGACTTCCTCCAGTCACTACTATATTGCTATGACTTCCTCCAGTCACTAATAGAGTGCCATGACTTCCTCCAGTCACTAATACATTCCCATTACTTCGTTTAGTCACTAATACAGTGCAATGACTTTCTTCATTCACTAATACAGTGCCATGACTTCCTCCAGTCACTAATACAATCCCATTACTTTATAGTCACTAATACAGTGATATGACTTTCTTCAATCACTAATACAGTGCCATGACTTTCTTCAGTCACTAATACAATCTCATGACATCGTTGAGTCAATAATACAGTGCCATGACTTTCTTTAGTCACTAATACAGTGCCATGACTTCCTCCAGTCACTAATACAGCGCCATGACTTCCTCCAGTCACTAATACATTCCCATTACTTCGTTTAGTCACTAATACAGTGCCATGACTTTCTTCAGTCACTAATACAGTGCCATGACTTCCTCCAGTCACTAATACAATCCCATTACTTTATAGTCACTAATACAGTGCCATGACTTTCTTCAATCACTAATACAGTGCCATGACTTTCTTCAGTCACTAATACAATCCCATGACATCGTTGAGTCAATAATACAGTGCCATGACTTTCTTTAGTCACTAATACAGTGCCATGACTTCCTCCAGTCAGTAATACATTCCCATTACTTCGTTTAGTTACTAATACAGTGCCATGACTTTCTTCAGCCACTAATACAGTGCCATGATTTTCTTCAGTTACTAATACAGTGCCATTACTTCCTCCAGTCACTAATACAGTCCCATGACTTCCTCCAGTCACTAATACAGTGCCATGACTTCCTCCAGTCACTAATACATTCCTATTACTTCGTTTAGTCATTAATACAGTGCCATGACTTCCTCCAGTCACTAATACAGTGCCATGACTTCCTCCAGTCACTAATACAGTCCCATGACTTCCTCCAGTCACTAATACAGTGCCATGACTTCCTCAAGTCACTAATAAAGTCCCATAACTTCCTCCAGTCACTAATACAGTGCCATGACTTCCTCCAGTCAGAAATACATTCCCATTACTTCGTTTGGTTACTAATACAGAGCCATGACTTCCTCCAGTCACTACTACAGTGCCATGACTTCCTCCAGTCACTAATACAGTGCCATGACGTTATTCAGACACTAATACAGTGCCATGACTTCCTCCAGTCACTAATACAGTGCCATGACGTTATTCAGACACTAATACAGTGCCATGACTTCCTCCAGTCACTAATACAGTGCCATGACGTTATTCAGACACTAATACAGTGCCATGACTTCCTCCAGTCACTAATACAGTGCTATGACTTCCTCCAATCACTAATACAGTGCCATGACTTTCTTCAGCCACTAATACAGTGCCATGATTTTCTTCAGTTACTAATACAATGCCATGACTTTCTTCAGTCACTAATACAGTGCCATGATTTTCTTCAGTTACTAATACAGTGCCATGACTTCCTCCAGTCACTAATACAGTCCCATGACTTCCTCCAGTCACTAATACAGTGCCATGACTTCCTCCAGTCACTAATACATTCCTATTACTTCGTTTAGTCACTAATACAGTGCCATGACTTTCTTCAATCACTAATACAGTGCCATGACTTTCTTCAATCACTAATACAGTGCCATGACTTCCTCCAGTCACTAATACATTCCTATTACTTCGTTTAGTCACTAATACAGTGCCATGACGTTATTCAGACACTAATACAGTGTCATGACTTCCTCCAGTCACTAATACAGTCCCATGACTTCCTCCAGTCACTAATACAGTGCCATGACTTCCTCCAGTCACTAATACAGTGCCATGACGTTATTCAGACACTAATACAGTGCCATGACGTTATTCAGACACTAATACAGTCCCATGACTTCCTCCAGTCACTAATACAGTGCCATGACTTCCTCCAGTCACTAATACATTCCTATTACTTCGTTTAGTCACTAATACAGTGCCATGACGTTATTCAGACACTAATACAGTGTCATGACTTCCTCCAGTCACTAATACAGTGCTATGACTTCCTCCAGTCACTTATACAGTGCCATAACTTCCTCCAGTCACTAATACAGTGCCATGACTTCCTCCAGTCACTAATACAGTGCCATGACGTTATTCAGACACTAATACAGTGCCATAACTTCCTCCAGTCACTAATACAGTGCCATGACGTTATTCAGACACTAATACAGTGCCATGACTTCCTCCAGTCACTAATACAGTGCCATGACGTTATTCAGACACTAATACAGTGCCATGACTTCCTCCAGTCACTAATACAGTGCTATGACTTCCTCCAATCACTAATACAGTGCTATGACTTCCTCCAGTCACTTATACAGTGCCATAACTTCCTCCAGTCACTAATACAGTGCCATGACTTAATTCAGTCACTAATACAGTGCTATGAGTTCCTCAAGTCACTAATACATTGCCATGACTTCCTTGCAGTCACTAATACAGTGCCATGACTTCCTCCAGTCTTTAATATAGTGCCATAACTTCCTCCAGGCACTAATACAGTGCCATGACTTAATTCAGTCACTAATACAGTGCTATGAGTTCCTCAAGTCACTAATACATTGCCATGACTTCCTGCAGTCACTAATACAGTGCCATGAATTTCTCCAGTCTTTAATATAGTGCCATAACTTCCTCCAGTCACTAATACAGTGCCATGACTTCCTTTAGTCACTAATACAGTGTCATGACTTCCTTCAGTCACTAATACAGTGCTATGACTTCCTACAGTTACTAATACAGTGCCATAACGTCCTCCAGTCACTAATACAGTGCCATAACTTCCTCCAGTCACTAATACAGAGCCATGACTTCCTTCAGTCACTACTACAGTACCATAACTTCCTCCAGTCACTAATACAGTGCCATGACTTCCTTCAGTCACTAATACAGTGCCATAACGTCCTAAAGTCACTAATACAGTGCCATGACTTTCTTCAGTCACTAATACAGTGCCATGACTTCCTCCAGTCACTAATACAATCCCATGACTTCGTTTAGTCAATAATACAGTGCCATGACTTTCTTTAGTCATTAATACAGTGCCATGACTTCCTCCAGTCACTAATACAGTGCCATGATTTCCTCCAGTCACTAATACAGTCCCATGACTTCCTCCAGTCACTAATACAGTGCCATAACTTCCTCAAGTCACTAATACAGTGCCATGACTTCCTCCAGTCACTAATACAATCCCATTACTTTATAGTCACTAATACAGTGCCATGACTTTCTTCAATCACTAATACAGTGCCATGACTTTCTTCAGTCACTAATACAATCCCATGACATCGTTGAGTCAATAATACAGTGCCATGACTTTCTTTAGTCACTAATACAGTGCCATGACTTCCTCCAGTCAGTAATACATTCCCATTACTTCGTTTAGTTACTAATACAGTGCCATGACTTTCTTCAGCCACTAATACAGTGCCATGATTTTCTTCAGTTACTAATACAGTGCCATTACTTCCTCCAGTCACTAATACAGTCCCATGACTTCCTCCAGTCACTAATACAGTGCCATGACTTCCTCCAGTCACTAATACATTCCTATTACTTCGTTTAGTCATTAATACAGTGCCATGACTTCCTCCAGTCACTAATACAGTGCCATGACTTCCTCCAGTCACTAATACAGTCCCATGACTTCCTCCAGTCACTAATACAGTGCCATGACTTCCTCAAGTCACTAATAAAGTCCCATAACTTCCTCCAGTCACTAATACAGTGCCATGACTTCCTCCAGTCAGAAATACATTCCCATTACTTCGTTTGGTTACTAATACAGAGCCATGACTTCCTCCAGTCACTACTACAGTGCCATGACTTCCTCCAGTCACTAATACAGTGCCATGACGTTATTCAGACACTAATACAGTGCCATGACTTCCTCCAGTCACTAATACAGTGCCATGACGTTATTCAGACACTAATACAGTGCCATGACTTCCTCCAGTCACTAATACAGTGCCATGACGTTATTCAGACACTAATACAGTGCCATGACTTCCTCCAGTCACTAATACAGTGCTATGACTTCCTCCAATCACTAATACAGTGGGAGACTAATACAATGCCATGACTTTCTTCAGTCACTAATACAGTGCCATGATTTTCTTCAGTTACTAATACAGTGCCATGACTTCCTCCAGTCACTAATACAGTCCCATGACTTCCTCCAGTCACTAATACAGTGCCATGACTTCCTCCAGTCACTAATACATTCCTATTACTTCGTTTAGTCACTAATACAGTGCCATGACTTTCTTCAATCACTAATACAG